>CM069442.1:13287670-13307670 GCA_035610835.1 Ophiura sarsii | reverse complement strand
GAGGAACTTGATCTTGTTGGGGCACATAATGACAAACTAACTAAACAAACTCGATTTGGTAATTCTTTCATACCACATTCAAGCGTTGATGTAGGCAAACCAGTGGTACACGCGGCTGGAACGAGATAAGTGACACCAAATGTGACCGCCAACACTCTTTAGACCTACAACATGCTGTGTATCTGATGAATTAGGAATGCATATTGTACTGCCTTCAACAGTATGGTCACGTGTGTTTACAGTTCGTATGGTATTACCACATCCTACGATGAGCCTTCCAGACCGGCCATTGTCATTCTTCTGGTGAATCATGCAACTGCACGGCAAAGCAGATGCACTCATCAGGCAAAATTGGGGAAGGCTCCATGTTTCGTCATCCAGGTATTCGTATATAGCAATTCGTCCATCTTGAAGACCCACATAGAGAAAATTCGCAGTATCCTAGGTGTCAGAAAACAATGAGAGGCGAAATGTTGACCTTGATGAAACCAATGTTTGGAATCAACGGTGGTGGGTTAGTAATGAATGGTTGTTTCATCCACTTTTTTGTGTGGGGTGTGTGTGCAACATACAAATCATTTCATACCAAAATACACTTTAAAGCTGTGAACACAAAATTATAAAACAAAACAAAAGCGACGTGATAACAAGAGACAAAATAAAGAGACAAGACAAGATTATACAAGACAGACATGTGAGATAGAGATATTTACAACCTTATGCAAACAAAATGAAAATATGCAATCATTTAGGAGGAAGTAGGGCTCCATCACTAACTAAAAACCATTTCCATTTGTTTTCAAAATTGCTTACTTGTTTTGTGTTATAGAAATAGCTTTTGTCATCTTGAACCTTTGAGTCAATTATACTTTGTAATCTTCTAATATCGGGTTTGCTCTTTAGACACAGATTTTGAAACAAAATAATATATACTTAGTACAGTACATGCAAGTATATCTCGAGTGGTTTGAAAATCATAAAAAATAAATCCTTACAATCAACTTTTTACGCTAGTTTTCAGCTTATCATTTTTCCATAGTTCAACATTTTGCCAATTATTTTAAACATATTTTAGAAAGGAATTACTTGGAATAATGCGATGTAGCAGTTTAAATTGAAAATATCTCATTTCCCCCTCAATTCTTACTTTGGAAGGAAGAGACCGAATATGTTCCCAATTGATTTCATTTGGGAGTTCCAGTAAACGCTCGTAATATAAACTCCTCACAAAAAGTATCGAGACACTTACACATGATCCAATAATCAACGGCCCGAAATGGTATGGATTAATCGAAGCCACTAACCTAGTGCATAATTTTGTTCTGCGTATCTTGACACCTCGATTTTTGAAGATCCGATGTTGCGGAGCGGAGTTATTGTCAGCAGGTTTGCATTACTGTTTTGAATGATCATGATGATCAGGTTTATGCTTTACACACGGTATTGTGGACAATGATAGTGGACACACAAAGTACTGAAGATAAAGATAAAGTCATGGCAAAGTTGAAGTTGAATGAAAACAATAAATCTGTGTTGTGAAAGGAACACATTATCTTCATTTTCTGAGTGTATGTTGCATTTTTTACAAGTGTGTAAAGCATAAACCTGATTATTCAAAACAATAAATGTAAACCTACATCTATTGTCTATAGGGATGAGTGTCACTTTTGAAACTGGAGCTACGACCATTGAAATGACAATAACTCCGCTTAGCAACATCGTATTACAGCAATCGAGGTGTCAAAATACGCAGAACAAAATTATGCACTGGGTTATTTGCTTTGATTAATCCATACCCTTTCGGGCCGTTAATTATTGGATCATTTTTAAGTGTCTTTATACTTTTTGTGAGGAGGTAAGTATAAATGCATCGCACTTATAAATTCACTACGGCATTGTGAAATGTTGAATAATATTGCTGTGTATGTATTACACATATGTGTGTGTCAATACATTACATGCGTATGTTTTGCTGTTGCATGTTCGTGACATTATACACATCAACAACAGCGCGCGTGCATGTTTTTTATTAGTTCTCTCGAAACAACACACATGCATTTACTGTCCTGTAAACACATATCCACGGAAATGGATGACGGTACCGTACTGGTACATATATATATATATATATATGAATAATTTGCATGGTCTCCAATACTCGATCGGAAATTAAGCTTATTATCCCACATTTCTGCAATGGGTACTCCAGTTATTGTATGAGAGGAGACGCAGCAGGACTCAATCAAGCTAATTATCTCGCAAACGATGCGGTGGATTTCATTTTGTTACAATAAAGACGTTTAGCAAACAACCACACGTTTAGCAAATGTAAGAGAAAGTAGTTTTCGTTACCATGGTCACATCGCTAGATGTTACAAACAAATTTTGGGTCCATAGTGACCGCCCTCGTTTACACATTACACTTTTAAAAGTCTGCCAATATCACTGATAACTGATAACTGTGGATTGCTTAATAACTTTGCAGTACAAATATTCTTTATTATATTGTTATTATTCCTCTTAAGTAGTAACAGTCAACACAATAAATAGCTGACCAGGTATTAAATGTGCTGATAACTTATAAAAGTATAACTTCTACATGAACATATTAATTTATAACGTTGTTGAACAATTCCTCTTCTTTAATTTGATATATTGCACGCTTGGAATGGTTGATTATCGAGGAAGGGACAATCCCAAATGTAAGGTCAAGTCTGATTTTCATTTTCATATTTTTCTGTTGTGACACGGGGAGAATTACGATGACTGGTAAAGCGTGTGTGCCGTATTGATCATCCGAACAATGCGGCCGACCAATTATCCAAAGACCTGGGCATCGACCGGTGTATTTTAGCACTACCACTACCAGTAATCAATAATTTACCGGGTTGAGTCCGCGCGTAGAAAAGCAAAATGCGAAATGAAAATTGTACTTGACATTACATTTGGGATTGTAACTTCCTCAATAATCAACCATTCATAGTGTGCAATATTTCAAATTAAAGAGGAGACATTTCTCAAAAACTCTATAATTTAATATGTCTATGTAGGATTCTACCCTTGGAGTTATCAGCACATTTATTTCCTGGTCAGTTAAGTTGACTGTATATACCTGATCTGTCTGTTGATCACTGGGAACGTAGAGCATAGAGCTAATGGGAAATCTCAGCTCGACGGATTGCTTTAGCACTGTCAATTCGAAGCCGATAGGTGTTTGTTTGAAAACTCGGATCCCTTTAGTCTACAAAATAATGAAAATGTTCATAATACAATTTCACCCATTAAAGTTTGGTTCGTGTAGATCAACAGATCTAAATGTTATACTGTAACCATTATAAAATCCGCGCAGAACATCGACGAAAAACCTGAACAATATAAGTTATGCAACTGGCAAAATAGTCAATGATATGATTAGCCCCGTAATGAATACAGATAAACATGATAAACACTCGCTCTTGCCTCATGACATCGAGTCAGTCCGTGTTTTATATGGTGTCAGTAAAAAATGGGTCTAAAATACACCCATTTGAACTCGAATTTTTTTAATATTACCACACATGCAGCGAGCCGTAAGTTGTATCTAGAACCGTGTTGAAAGCAATAAATAAGCCGTCTGATAAATAATATGCGAACATAAGCCTGCCGAATTTTGAAACTCTGACATTTACGATTGTATGAATTACAAAATCTGACATAAAACATGGCATCTAAAACTAACTGTTCTGGTTTCAAATAGAACGCAACTGATCTTTGTAAAGAAAGGAAATGTTTCTGGCAGCAATGTCAATTCAATTTGATGGTAAAAGTTGAACAAATGAAGGTTGCATATTTAATTACTTATGCTGGGGATACAAGGTCAGATAAGAGCTATCATTCTTTTTGTAATTGCAACATCGTTACCTCATTGCCTTAGGTAGCCATCTTGAAAATAAAATGGCCATCAATCAAAACCAATTTTACTAATATATGAGTCAATGATTAAGAGGTAAATTGTGTATTGGGGCGTTTTATTTTTGCATTTGGATAGTAACACCTGTGCGGTAAAAGTCGGGATACCACTTACTTCAGTTCCACTAAACAGAAGTCCGTCACAGTGATAGGCACACAGAACCCTTGAATCCACCGGATTCTCGTAGAACATCTTCTTAGATGTTTCGAGGTCGATTTTGCAAAGGAATCTCCCTCCTTTTCCTGTTGCCCATATGTACACAAGACCGGATTGTTCGTGCTGTTTCAAGTTTTTAAAAAGAAAGAATTTGTAATAATCATGTTTTAAATGTATTTATTACAAATGAAGTGCAATCTTCATAATCTTCGCATCTATTAACGATGTCATCTGTAACGTCACAACATTAAAACAAACAAAAGCTTGTTTGCTGGTGCGCGCGCGAAATGCCTGTCAAACAAAAGCTTGCCTGCAGGTATGCGTGCGCATTCGAAGGGAGTGTCCATTTTAACCAGTCATCTGTAAATGGATCATTCTGTAACAACAGCAGTCAATGCAACAGTTAATGCGTGTTCCCCCATGCATGCATGGAATGGAACTGGGCACTGAACATTGTTGATCAACAAGAAGTGACATGGTCTTAAGGGGTTGGACCCTCAGCATAGCCTCCGTAAAACTACTGCTGTAACTCCTTCACTATTCATTTATTCTTTATAAAAGGTTACGTTTTCTTGAAGAGAAGAGTTCAATGAATCTAACAATGAACATGAAATTGACCAAAGATCAATTTTGTCGTTCTAGTTTTATTATAATCCTAATAAAATTCTCTAGGAAGTTTTTTCGTTGTTTTGAATACCTGATTTATTATTTGGATTATTGACCAAAAAGTGGCAACAAATGTTTGTACCTCCAAAATCATGAAAATCACATTTTTGGCACTAAACGAAATCCCTAGGGAACTTCATTAAGATGAATTTGGTGCAATTTCAGCGTATTTTACCAAACAGTAATTTTGGTGAAATTTGATACCAAAATGGATTTTCCGATTCATTTCCTTTCTAAAAATGTATACTTTTATATACATCATATTAATAGATCAACAGATACAGTGCTTGATAAATTTCATGCTGTGAGGGTTAACAGCCCCTTAAACTGAGACTGCTCATTACGCTTACCATTACACGCAATCCGTTGAAGCTAAAATAAAGCTGTCACCATGTAATGAATATTATTTTAATTATTCTCTGTATGTGCTTGTACGTATTGTGTGCGTGCGCCTATCGTAAAAGTGCAATTTACAAGTCAGTTATACGTAAGAGCCACACGTAATCGTTTTGCGGTGCGACCTAAGAATATGTCATAATTTGTGTTCGAAAGCTCTGCGGCCCAGATCTGGCAAAAGGGTGTATCTTAAAATACACCCTTTTTGAGTTTGAATCATTACTTGGGTAAACCGAGGGCGCTCTTTCCATTTATCAAAGTCTTAGAACACCATCATGCCCCGTTTTAAAGATAGCAGGTGCTATCTCAAGGTAATTTTTACATTTTCTTTCAGTTGCATCTGGCAAAACGGTGTATCTTAAGATACACTGCATGTGGTCAGTGTTTTTCACGGTAAAACAGCCTATCTATATGATACATTGTTCTGCCATAAATGAATAACAACTGCTTGATTTTAATTTTGTAGGCAAAAGGGGGTATGTTTAAGATGCACCCTTTTGCCTAAAAAATCATTTTGATTTTACACTGTGTATGTCAAGATAAGCCCTTTTGCCAATTTAACCACTGAACCACAGAGGGCGATTGTATGTTGTTACACCCTATTAACAGCTAGTTGCTAGGGGTGCCAGCAGCAAGCAGCTGGATCAGCAAAAATGGCCTTCAGCAGGGGTAAAATAATGTTGGAACTATACCTTTAAAAAGAAATGTAAGTAGTTATTATTAAGTCTGTAGCTCTGATTTTGTGTACAGATAAATGAAGTGTTAAGTTTACATGGCATGGTAACATGAGCGTCTGTAAATTGTACATGCTATGTTTTGCACTGTCATGCTACATCATGTGCAGATGCATAAGCCTAGGCCAGACAAGACTAGACCGTACACAATAATTATTGTATTATATGTAGGGGCTAGGCTAGGAGAGTTCAATACCAAACGTATCGGGTACAACGTGGCAACTAGGCCACATGTATAGGCCTGTATCAATATTACACCTAGGCCTATGCAGATGCATAAGCCTAGGCCAGACTAGACTAGACCATACATACATCGACTAGATCTTGCACAATAATTATTGTATTGTATGTAGGGGCTAGGCTAGGCAAGTACTAGACCAAAAGTATCGGGTACAACATGGCAACTAGGCCCTATGTATACTATAGGCCTGTATCAATATTACACCTAGGCTTTTTATATGCAGATGCATAGGCCTAGGCCAGACTAGACTAGACCGTACACAATATTGATTATATTATATGTAGGGGTTATGGGGCACACATTATTGTCAAGTTCCTTTCTATTAAAGAGTAGACGGGCAGATGGGCGCTCAGTATCATGGAATACATATTGGAGTACCGTAATCGCATGAGTATTCGAGGTGGGTTAAACCTATATTAGGACAGAGGTACCGTAACATACACCCTTTTGCCTAATCATATGATGCGAAATAATGCGATGTAACTTAACATACACCGTTTTGCCTAACACACAATACACTTGTTGATGTGATTATTTTGGCAAAAGGGTGTATCTTGATAAAAGTACTTTTTGCAGGGAAACCAAAACCCATCAACTCATTAAACAAACTTGCTGTTTAAATTTAAAACACAATTGAATCATTAAAACAAAAATCAAGACTAATGACCTTTTTAGATAAAAACGCCAAGTGTTTCAACTTTCAAGGTCATTTTTCTCAAAATGCGATTTTTGAAGATACACCCTTTTGCCAGACAAATAATAATACATATTAAAGATTTCTGAACATAATTTATTACTAATACAAGTCAAATGTGTACAGTGTTCATGGTCAACAATATATTTTACATAAGACATATTTTTGGCACGCCCTGTATTGTGTGCAGTTATGTAGTACCGTTTTTATTACAAATGAAACTTGTATTTACCGTCTGTGAAAGGTTAGGTTCGTTAACTTGGTCGAATGTCAAATACTGTCCGAGACAGAAAAAACCAGGCTTCTTCATACGATCTAGGATGACCGTTGCTGGAGGCCTATCGTTCGGGTTCGTTTTCCAGCAAGATTTCATGATGGTCTCCAGATGCGGAAAGTTTGGACGTACTGTGTAGTCTTGGAATTCGAACGTTGGTCGCACACCGCTTGCAATGTCCAAAGTCGTCTTGATGCAAAGATCGTGTCCTCCAGGGGGTACACCACTTATCGAATGGTACAGAATCATTCCAATAGAAAATATGTCCACCTGTTTTAAAGGATATGAACGGATCGTGGATTTGTAAAGAAATATCTATACTGCTCTGAAATGGTTTAGGGGCGACAGAATTTAAGAGATGGTACCCGATTGTCGATTAAAAATTTACTTGTTGATATTGGAAAAATATTTACCAATATGATTTAATTCCAACCAAATGTATTATTTAAGTGTCCTTGATATTATTACTTATAATTTCATCTTACCCGCTCATCGAAAGCCTTGCAATCAATTATCTCGGGGGCAACAAATACATGTGTACCGGCTTTACCTCGCACAATCCCGGTGGACACGCTTTGAGAGATTCCATAATCGTCTAGTTTTACATTCACGGTGTCTTCAGGCTTAGTAGAGAACAGCAAGATGTTGTCCGTTTTCAAATCGGTGTGTATGATTTCTCGCTGGTGGAGATATTCGACCGCATTGATTATCTGATAAGCAATTTTGAAGGTAAGCATCCGTTCAAGAAAGGTACCGTTGATCTGATGCGAGGACATTTCAGATACCCGGGTATATAACTGCCTGTCGATGTATCTGGCCAGATCTCCTAAAGGGGCGAACTCCATCGCAAACCACAACTTTTGAATCGAAACGCTCTTTAGCTGCAGTATGCATGGATGCTGAAGACGAGACATGACAGCTATCTCCCTTCTGAAGTCGGGGAAATTGAGAATGACAGAATCGGACATCTCTTCAGACCAATCTACTGGTGCTGCTTTGCCATCGAAGCCGGATTTCAGGAGACTTTTGAGTGCGAGAAACTCTCCTGATGAAAGAGACGCTTGATAGACGACTCCAAACCCTCCTTGACCAAGCTTTTTGATGAGGCTCAATTTGCTTCCATCTAGCACTTCTACTCCAAGATCCATTAGAAATAGGTCGGGAGCTACATCGCGAGGGTTGATGATATGACTGGAATCATGATTCAAAAATAATCCATGTAAATAAGTAGATAATTAGGAGTCAGTATTTATATTATTTTATTATGTATTATGTACAATGGCAGCGGATCATATTGAGACAAGGACATATTGATTTGCTGGTGTGGTCTGCCGTTATGTTAATATTATTGAAGAGTTTTAACTCTAAATAAATGACCGATAGGCACCCGCCTGAAATTGAACCCGGTCCTTCCAGTTACCGTTCGAATGTGCTAACCATTACACCACGGAGTGCTCGCATACTAAGCGATGATAATTTGAGAGGTATTAGATGGCGCTCTATTATTATTATTGTTAAATCATGTAGGTCAATGTGAGCGCTGCGGCAGTAGAATATAAGGTCGATGAAGTAACAAATACCTACATGATTTTACCCGTGTGGTTCAGTTGGTAGAGCATCATACTCGCACAAACGCTTTCGGGGTCGATCCGCGGCGCGTGCGGAGACTGAATTTTCCCATTTTTTTGTTGCCCTTTCGGAGCCAATTTATGAAATTCGAACAATAAAAAACGCACAAAATAAACACCAACATTTTACTCATCGCCTAGGGTTATGCGGCAAAAATGACACCACATACTTACGCGAGCGATATGTGAGACAGATCTTTTTTCTTGGCCTAATGTCATTGTACTCCCGTTTGTGTCTATATCACCAATAAACCACATTCCCGTAGAAATGTTCTTATGAAATGTACTCACCCTGTATCTTGGGTCGCATATATACACCCCACACACCACTAAACGCATTTACATGGTAACTTTAGCACTTATTATCTGTAAATTCGTCAAT
Organism: Ophiura sarsii; assembly: GCA_035610835.1. Classification (NCBI taxonomy): domain Eukaryota; kingdom Metazoa; phylum Echinodermata; class Ophiuroidea; order Amphilepidida; family Ophiuridae; genus Ophiura; species Ophiura sarsii. Next base: position 13,298,550 of record CM069442.1, on the reverse strand, counting down.
GTATTACATAGTGGCGTAAATATTGACGTGTATACGTCAATATGTTAAACTAAATAATATTAGCTTTATTGAAAAGTGTACGTCTGGACTGTACTTAAGTCAAAACATAACTATGTATAATCAGTATGGTTCAATATTGGGACAAATCTCATTGGTGTCACGCGTACCAGTATCGCCCGATACTGGAACAGATTTTTTTCCCAGTATCGCTCTATACTGAAAAACAAGTTGGTATCGACCGGTACTGGAACAGTAAAACCGTACCAGTATTGCGCGATTCTGGTACATCAGTAGTTGGGACTTAAAGTACACTTGTTATGCTTTTTTGTACACCAAATCTGTTCTCATGAGAACCAATTAATTAATCAATTAATGGCTTTGGGACTCTCTAAAAATAAATAAGAATACGATATTTCAAAATAATAGGTTATATTTATACAGTAAAATTGCCAGAATTTCTTGATACTGGTATGATTTTAGTGTTCCAGTATCGGATACTGGAACGTTTCTATATTCCAGTATCAATCGATACTGGTACATACTACCAGTTTAATTTTTCCCAGTATTGAACGATACTGGTTCATTTTATGTCTCGGTATCTTTCGATAATGGAACACTGATTGTATACCAATATCGAACGATACTGGGTGTTCCAGTATCGGACAATACTAGTACATTCCAGAATCTTGGACCTAAAGTACACTTTTCCCGACTATTTTAGTCTTACCCGTTACACTCCATTGTTTCATTCTTGATTGCAGCAATGGTAAAATCTGTGAAACGTTTTGATACAGCAGCAACGTCGGTGATATTCCCACTTTTCGCATGTACCAAACTGACACAGGTAGGACATGGCACTAAGCGTTGAACAGCGCTGCTATTGCGCGACATTTCGATTTCTGTGGATTATTGTAAATGATCGAGACACAACACAACTCAGCATGTTAATATGTGATACAATGATAATGTAAAGATACGCATCTGTCAATTTTAGACAAGGATTAAAAAAAATACATGTAGATATTGAGTCGACCAAAAACCCTGTTCTACGAACAAACGGATCTCTTAACATGCTTAAGGGGGGAGTCTATGTTATTTTCACCAATTTTGGAAACAGATTTTCTCAATGTTACCGTGGGTTTACCCCTTAGGGTCATGTATCAAATTGAAGCATAGGTAACAGCGTTTCAAAAAATGTGCGTTATTTTGATCTGGTTGCTATGGTAACCAGTCAAGGCCTCTGATTGGCTAAACACGGGAACCAACATAACTAGAAAACTAAATGTTGCATGTTCACCATACTTTGGTAGATGATGTATGCGAACAATGCGCACAAACCAATGAAGCCGGATTTTGTATACGGTTGCCATGGTAACCAGGAACCGACCAATTAGGTAATTTTACGTTATAATTCAAATTTGGAAAGATAAATTGAAAATCATTGGTTCATTCCACTATTCAAGCTTATTATCCATTCCAAATATCACCCTGATACGAGGTTCCGTTTTTGAGTTATATTGGTTCCCGTGTTCAGAGGTACCATAGCAACCAGATCCACATAATGCGCATTTTTTGAAACGCTGTTACCTAAGCTTCAATTTGATATATGACTCTAAGGGGTAAACCCACGGTAACATTGAGAAAATCTGTTTCCAAAATTGGTGAATATAACATAGACCTCCCCCGCACTGTCACACCATGGCGTATCGCCTGAACGTATGCCAACGTGTGCGAAATATCGAAAAATACGTTGGTGTACGTTGTTGTACGCTGATATAAGTTAGGGGTAAGTCGAGGATACGTCGTTTACGTTAAGAGCACGCTGTGATACGCTGTGAAAATTTGGAACACGTCGAGCCCGCGGAAAATTATTGAGCATGTTCAAAATTTCTCGACGTACTCAACGTGTGCTTAATACGTTCTGTATAAGTTCCCGATAGGTTCGTGGTACGTTAGACATACGTTTACATACGCTGACATACGTTAGACATACGTTGACATACGCTGATATACGTTAGAGGTACGTTACTCGTAAGTTATAGGTTGGACCTATAGATTTATCCTTCTAGATATTTTAACAGTTATTATCTAGGCTGCGTTTACTTGAACTGGGAACACTTGTCCCGCCGTGTACGAAACCCAATTTCTGCAGCGGCATAAGTCACGTGTTCGTTGTACGCCGAGGATACACTGATGATACGTCGAACACGGCAGACATACGCTACGAATACGTTAAGCATACGTTGGTCATACGCTCGCATACGCTGTGATACGCTGTCATAAGTTTGTTATATGTTAGTGATACGCTCTCAATACGTTAGTCATACGCTATGTATACGTTCAATACGCTATGGATACGCTATGGATAGTCCATTCCATCACCGATGTCGACTTTTCCTACGCAATTCGTTGGGAAGTTGGACGTTCTTGGACGTTCTTGGACTGACAATTGTCGAGCTATTTTTTGAATACGTCGGCATACGTTCAGGCCATACGCTATGGTGTGATAGGGCCTTTAGGTAGTGTGGTTCGGTCGAGAAAAAAAAATCAAAAGTTTACCATTTAAGAAATAGTTTTAACAACATAGAATTTTTATATAAACTCGTAGGCCTAATGGTAAGAGTTTTTGAGTTATAAGAGAAAATCACATTCAGTTGATATTGTTTGCACTTTGTTCAGACAATCCTGGAAAAAAGTCTTGGAACACCGACTCGTTAACAACGGTAAACTATCACCCCATTGCACGGGTTGATGAATGTTAATGTCTTCAGCGGTCGTTCAAGGTGTCCCAACATTGATCGATGGGGAGTGGGGAACGGAACATTTTTGTCTAACATTTCCTTTCACAATTTAACAAAATATATATCCTTTAAAGTTCAGCAAACAAATTCTACACATACTGATCAAAACGTGAAAAGCGTTCCAAGGACTTGTTATTAAGATTGTAAAGGAGTGGTGTTCCCGTGTGTTTGGTGTGTATTAATTATATGTTTTCTTTTTCTGAAGAGGGAAGGGAGGGCTAAATGCGCGATGAAAATTGTTTATTTTCGTTAGAGCTGGGCGATTTTTGAAAATAAACACTTTTGAAACAGTTTTGTTCATGTATCGTAATCAATTGCAGTCAACAATGATATATGATGATTGGATTGCGTCATTTTAAAAACAGTCATGATCCGTCAGAATCAATCAACTGTGCGTCACGAAATTGACTGAGGGTACCGTCATCTTATAGAAAAGGTTCGTCCCATGACTCTCTTACCTGAATACCACTCTTTGATCAGATAATCGATGTGGTCAACAACAAAACCAATACCCCGCGCCATATGCTCTTTATCTGCACTCTGTACAGAAACATATATGTACATCACGCTGACTTCATGTTCAGACTCATGGGCTTTCAGCTCGACATCTATCCGCTGTGTGTCGGTTTGAATTGATATGCCGTGTTGCCAGGCCGTCGTTATACTCTCACCTAATTTATTAACGCGTCTGGAAACAAAGGTGAGATATACGTGATAATATGTAAGTAAGCACATTATGGCAGTACAATGGTCATGATGATGATGGTTGCGCTCGCGCTTGCCATCCATTTTCCAATTCTGACTAGCAATTATTCATACACCACATCAATATTCAAAAACATTTATTTAAACTATGGGTTGCCATGAAATTCTTCCATTGCGAGTTTGTTTAATGTAAATAAATTTTAAAAATTAAAACAAATTTGAAATATTAAAACAAATTTAGCTATTCAAAACTAATTAAATGTACGAGTCTAATACCGATATCGTGTGTCACTGACGCAAAGGGGCATCAATGCAACCCAACTTTATCTGCCGTTTAGTATTAACTATATTAATGTGATTTTGTATGTTAAAATAAATACAAAACGATCATTAGATACTATCACAGTACCGTCCGTTCACTTCTTGTTGTGTTTCAGCCAAGATTCTGCTTATAAGTCTACTGAAAAATCCAGGCGGAACAAAGGGCAGTTTGTAGAGTCTCAGCAACTTGTGATGAAAACGTGTCAAGGCACCCGCCCGGTTTCCGACGATCAATGGTTTATTCTCTGGCAAAAGGGCTGGCAGTATATAACTGAGAATGAAATGTAGGTGTTATTACATTTTAAACTACTTCGAAAAGTTCACTTCGAATGAATTCATAATCTCGTCAAAAACCAACGCGAATTTCAAGTTTAGGCTTTACATGATAAACACGGGCAGTGGTGGTTTGTTTGCTCGAAATCCCTTGCTGCCCCCCCCCCCCCCCCCCCCCCCCCCCCCCCTGGTCCACAACAAAATCTCCCCGTCGGGGTTATGTTTAATAACTGACTAACCTGTCCTCTGCAGTTTTGATCGCAATCTCAAATCTTCCCAGTAACTCTAGGTACTCGGCAAATCTTGTCTCACCAAATCCACTGCGAATACACTGGGTTTTCAAAACATCCTTGGGCACTTTCTGTCGGCAATGAGTTAGGCTATCTAGCGCAGGTTGAACCTTTTCTGCCTCAAGAAGTACTTGGAAGAGCCAATTAGGATCGAGGAAATAAAGATTGGTCAAGCCGTAGGTGTGGTCACTCACGTGAATAAGGCTGCCAGTCTCTTGTAGAAAACATACAACTAAAAAGTGAGGGAAATGCGTATTGTGTAATTGAGGGTTCGAGTCTAACAGAACTAACCGGCCATGATCCATGGGTTAATTAATCAAGCTATACACAATATACAAAGAACCTGCCAATCTTTAAGCCCCCAATCTGTGTAGTAGAACATGTAAAATAACATGGGATATTGATACGGTATCACATGATTAGTATCATGTCAGAGTATACTCTAGTACTCCAGAGTACAGTATCTCATTGAAAGTGTTTATATGTTGACACCCTGGAAATTATATTAATTAAGAAGTGTATGTCAAAACACTCAGGGGTTGGTGGTCGGGGAGGTAAAACATGAATGGCCACTAGCTTAAACAATACATATGGGATATCATACATTCTTAAACTATTTTGTCAGTGTTATTGCGCTTTATTCCGTTGAGGGCGCTTAGACGAAATTAAGCTAATCTAAGAGTGTTGCCGGACCACTTTCTATGAGATACTGTACTCTGGAGTACTAGAGTATATTCTTATATGATACTAATCTTGTGATACTGTATTAATATCCCATGTTACTTTACATGTTCTACTACTCAAATTGGGTGCTTGGGTAATTGTTTCGGACACTATTTAGAGGCGCTTGACAATTTTTGCCAAAATAGAAATAAATAAAAACGAATGCACAAGAGTTTAAAAATAAGGAACAAATCGTAGGACTTATATCGAAAACATGGTGATAACAACGACTACATTTAGAAACGTACGTTGTGAAAGTTCTACACTTTGTACAATGTGACCTTCCTTGTCAATATCCTTGAGGTATCGCATGAATTCTTCTCCCGTTATAACGCGAGATTCATTGCTGTTGTGGTTCTGCTGGCGCGTCAGCTCTTGCTTTAGTTTCTCCTTCATATCGATAAATGTAGTTGGGACCTGTAACAAAGTATTGTATTTTCCCTATTTAATCAGATCCAAATTTGCGAGATCAAACTATAGTCATTATTGTTAAAAATTGATTTGTACGATCATCGGGTAAATCTAATCAAATATTACGATTTAATTGAGTTCCGCTTGTCATAGATACTGCTAAAATCATGCTTATAGGCCAACATAAACTTATATCGAATAATTCCTAATAATGGTTTGAATTTCAAATAAGAATTTTAATTAACATGTTATCCATCATTTCAATTTCATTATCATTCGAGAAATGAAATAAGAAACAATTTGTGAACTAATTTTCAGACGTAGCAGTATTCATTCGAGCATTCGAGCGTATTGTGTTGTTGTTTGCGGAGTTGCATCAAACTGCTTAAAATGCGCAAACAGCTATATGCATGCATGCGAGGACGACTTCATGATTGACCAACCAGGCCCCGTGGTCACTTGTTTGAAAGCGTCCGGTACCTATTTCCGGATTTACGCAGGGGCATTTGTGAATTTGGTCCATTGCATTATGATGCTGATTATAGCTAGACTATCAACACCACACCCGATCTGAATCATCACTAATAGGAATTAAATCTGAAACCTAATCATGACACATACCCTACGTCCAATCTATGGGACGCATGATCCGTGCAAGACATCAGACTTCATAGTCAAGGCATATTCAACAATCTTCTGTGACAACTTCTTTATCCCGCTTCCATTCTTGCTGTATGAATCAATCAGTACTTCGTCAGCTATCAGTTGCAGTAAGTGTTCTTCATTGGCTAAAATGTGTCTGAGAGTGGTCTCTTGTCCTAGTTTCTTGAGCATATCTAGATGACTGCCAACTGCTATTATTCGGCTACCTGGCGCTAGAAGCTATTGAAAGAATCAAAGTCCCTGTTACTTTTAGGTTTCGGAATCCATCATTAGTAAAACCTTCCAAAACTTGTGTGTCTTTTGTGTGTGACAAATATTGAGATACCGATTATAAATTGTTTATAATGTTTTATGTTTCAGTGTAAAGCTAGAGGTGAAATAACAAACCAGCAAAGTATGCCTACCTTGACATTGAGCATCCATTTTCGAATCTCGGATATGAGGCTTTTGTCCTTGTTATTTTCAGCATTCCACACAAGGACATATATTGTGTTGCGTGTAAAAAGCGACTGTCCGATGAGGGCGCTCTCTACTCCCCCTTTCACATCCCATATTGTGAAATCTATAGAGTCGCCGGCCTGCCAATGAAAAATTATATCAGCACCGCATTACTTAAGATCAAACCTAATTACAGATGGGGCAAAATATTTATAAGTATAGTAGGACCATACTTGATCGTACAGTTATCGTGCATAAAGTATGTTAGTGTTTTCTTCTTTGTTAAATTTGTTTTTCTTACGGACGTATTCACAGCTTTTGTAGTGTATTCTCAGGAAATGTATCAGGAATTGCTGGACGTGACTTCACTTGATATGAATGAGAGAAAAATATGCTCACGTCGCACTCTGAAAGCGTCCAAAAGACCTGACAAGGATGCAAATATCTCGCATGGGCATTAAACATTTCCCCAGCACCTGTTTCAATAGGTTCTTATTATAGTTAGCATCAGTGGCGTATCTGGGGTCTTTATCAAAGGGGGAGGGGGCAAAGGGTATTTTTTTCATCAAGTTCGACCCTATTACGTAAAACAAATGGCGGAACTGGGTTGTTTATTCCAACAAATGACGTTGCATCTAGCCATGATCTAACATTGATATAACAACATATTCACGAATCTGGCCATAAGGAACATTTTTCTTTTAAACAGGCTTCTATACAATGATATTCCTGAACAAATGCGCGCGAAGCGCCTGTCATTTTAAAACTAAATTGCCCATCATCAAACCGGGCAAAGGGCAAATAGTCATTTAAATGGGAATTCGTCCAGAGTCTAATGAGGGGGCAATACCCCCGGTCCTATGATTAGAATGATGAAAGTCACTGAAGTTACGTATTGCACGCCTACACGTCCACAAAAAGTGTAATGGTTAAATCTCTCGATTTTCACTTCTCTCCTCTTATTTATTTTCCCTTCCTTATCAACTATCTACACTATTCTGGGGGGGGGGGGGCACTCTGCCCCCTTACCCCGCTACTGTTTAGCATACCCTAACAAACACCAACAAACACCAAACCTTCCTAAGGAGGTAGTATGTCTTAACAAATCACCTGAAATTCAGGTCGAGTCAATCCATTTGAGATGGTTTCCTTTATCATTATTAAGAATACAATGTGATCGTACGTATGTAACGTGTTTTTGTTCTGGTACATTATGATAATAATGGCTCGTATACAAAAAATAATGTGTATTATACATGTACGTACTTTGCACATGGACAGTCCATTTTTATTGTAGGAAATCACTATACAATCTGAAACTTGATCTGAAGAGCTGACACTGACACACTACTTAGATAAGACAACACATGGGTGTCTATACTTTTAAGACTCACAAATAATGTGTTCAGTATTATGCTATGGATATAATTCCAATAATACGTGAGTGGGGTGGGTGCGTGCGTACAATTGTACGAGCGTGCGTGCGTAAAACCTGAAGAGCGTACCGGAAGCCTTCAAAAATGACCGCACGTTCTGATTGGTCAATCGTGACATCGTCACACGAATGCGCGAAAAGTTGGCCGCGTAATTCATGCATCTGGAAGCAGCTCCGCGGACAACAACAAAACACGCTTTCGTGAAATAGATCGAATTTAATTCAGAGCATTATGACAGTGCAATTACTATATAATGTCTACTCCGGGATAATGTAAAGTCGATGGAACGCTCCAATATGAATTGGGCAGACTATATTCCGCCATATTTCAAAAAGGCGTATTAATAAACTATTAAGGCTTACCATTAAGAAACGGCCGGGCGTCGTACCCCTCCAAGTTTGCAGCTGTACCTGAGCATTTATATGTGTATCGGAACTTTCATTGTCCACATACTGAGAATCTAATAAACGTGTTAACAATTTCGTCTTTCCACTCCTCTGTAATAATATAAGTGTATCAAAGAAAGACAAATCGTAACGTATTCATGCTGATGATATGAATGCTCGTTTCCTTGCAGTCACAGTACGCTTGCGTCTCCTAGCCACTAGCCTTTCATCAAGGCTTTGTGGCGGTAAAACAGTGTAACCGCCCTCTAGACGAAAAGTATTTGCTCGGCATTCGTAATTTTGCGAGGTGTCTTTGACAAAGACTACCTAGCCACCTGCTGGCAGATGGATTTTAATCTTTAATTGTCTTATTTATGCATTTTTAGAAAATGTTTTCCTTTTGTGTGTTTTACATATGCGATGTTTTATACATCGCATAGGTACCACTTGTTTAATGCGCTTGATAAATGCTTATTATAATAACAATAATAATTATTATTATTATAGCACATTGGACAATTTAAATATAAGCATGATAAGTGCAATAGAAGAGAAAAAACGGCATTTTCATGAAAAATGGCGGGATCCCGGCACCCAATTTCTATCGTTCAATCCAGTGTTCCCGGTGTCTTCTCAGATACCTGGGGTCTTGTCAATGCAGAGAGACGAATCTTGGCGAATTTACACAATTCGATTGATTTGGTAGATTGATGCGCTTTACTCCGTAAAGTAGTTTCGGTTGTAAACAAGGCAAGAATCTTCTTCCTGCCTTGTCATTATTGATTTCGCCTGGCCGCCATTTTATGTACTGTTTGTGTTTTAAAAAGCGCCTCGCGTGTTCATTTGATATTATATACAGATATAGGCATATGAAAATATGAACAGTATAATACATTTTACAGTTCAGACAGGTCTAGAACTCTCAATAGGGCTTACCAATTTATGACACCATGATGCTAGCTAGTTGATGGGTGTCCCAACAGTTTCGAAACCTTTTCAAAATCTGTTTTGCCAAGATACAGACGAAAGGTTCCCGAACAGTAAAACTGCACTTTCATAAGCTTTTATATAAAAGCGTAGTATATGAGATAAATAAGGTCTAGGATGCGACAAACAGAAAGTGGTGGGGAAGAGAAAAAGGGTTCTCTACAATGAATCGTTTTCATTTCAAATTGATATAATCTTTGTTATGAACATTATTAAGGTTGTGCACAACATTTTTTAAGTAAAACCCTTTTTTTTAAACAAAAACCTCATGAATGGAATGTGAGGGACACGCTGTGTGATAAAATTGACTTATACAGTGCGTCCAGCAAATCGGACAATTGTATGGTATTGCCAGTTATGTGGCCAAACCTTTTAACGTTTGTTTTATTATTGATGGGCCTCAAAAAGAGGTTTTCTCTTTCCAAATATAGTGGGTTCAAATAAAAGTAAGTCCCCCCCCCCCCCTTATATTCGAGAATGTTTGTTTGCATAACTCCAGGTAAGAGGAGCCGTTTTGAGAAATTGAAACATTTATAAAAAGGTGAAACCCTTGGCTACCTACATAAAGTTACCGCTTTTCATACCATGTTTACTTCTCCCCAAAACAGTCATATTTTCTCAAAATTATGTTTTCAGAAAGAGTGGCACTTACTTGTATTGTACGGATAGCTAAGCGGTTTTTTTTCCTTTTCAGAAAAAATTCTTAAAACGTCTAATTGTGCGGATTGTTATCCAAACAAAATTGTAAAGGATTTTGAAAATTGCCACTGTTTTTCTGAACATCGTTTTTGGAAAATGAGACAATTTTGGGAAAAGTAAACATGATATCGAAAAATAAAACCTTTTTATTGGTAGCCAAGCGTTTTTTTCTTTACATAATCGTTTCAATTTTTTAAAACTTCTAATTGTTTGTGAAGTTATGTAAACAAAAGTGATCTTATTTTAGGGGGGGGGGGGGGACTAACTTATTTTGAACCCTTTATTTTCAATTTTAATACTGCGACTTTTATTTTTAACTTTCAATTTCAAGCGAGATACAAATCATTAAAATGGTTTCGACACCATTTTGGTACATACATGTGGTCCTATCACCATCAGCTTGACACCTCTGTACGGTTGATACTTAAGAAATCTTTCTTTGAGAGCATTTACAACCGTTCTTGCTGTGTTGACTCGTTGTCCTTTCCTCTCTCTTAGGATCTGCACCACTTCTTTCGGTTCTCGGATATTCAAATCTGTCAGGTCTAACCTATATAGGTCTCGGAGCAGGCCTAATTTGTCCGGTAAACATGTGATGGAGCAATTTCTAATATACAGATGGAAAGACATAATTGAGATTAGGATCTGATAATGAATTAAAAAGACTGATCGAGACCGATTTATTTTCACAAGTGTATTACCCCGGGTCGCCTTGCTGGTAGGAACGTTCCGACGAAATTTGTGCTA
>CM069442.1:13238320-13287570 GCA_035610835.1 Ophiura sarsii | reverse complement strand
TGCTTCATGGCAGGTTATCTTTTTGTGTAATTTGTAGTTTTACAATCCATGTTATAAATTTTATCGTGTGCTTATATAACATAAAAAGTTAACATCATAGTACATCCTCTCTATTGATCTGAAAAAGATGCACCTGTTCAAGCTGTTCCAAATATTTTAGGGCACGGTGTCCATGTAGCATCGTAATACTTAAGTACACAGAAAAGGTAAATTTTACATGAACAGTGTTTAGATACATTTCAAGCAATTCACTCTGTGTATCTACTTGATATGATGAACAAGTAGACAAACCATTCACACTCAAATAATTGTAACAGTATGAATAGTCTTATTATTAACAATGTTACAAGACGCGGTGTCCATGTAGCATCGGTAGTGCTTTTTATAACATTATACAGGTAAATAATACTTCATATACTTACTTTATGACTATAATGTAATCAATGTGCATGGTTTATAGAGTACTTTACATCAAACATATATTGATATGTACTTTATTTAAATTCATTATACAAATTGCAAAATAAAGAGTCACTTTTCAATGAGTTTTTACATAAAACAGTTAATCTACGATGTCTTGTTCGTTAAGTTATGTTCAACCTAGACAAATCTGGTTTCTTTTCATGTATTTGTGGTTCCAAGTAGTTAATTGAGGTATAGAAACTTGGCCCACATCTTAAGCTAATTTATTAGAAAATGATATGGAAATGGGAAATGGTGTCCATGTAGCATCAGGATTTTTGGAAATGTCATCCAACTGTTGAACATGTGCGGTTATTTTACACCAAATGTTACATTAAAAAAAAGAGTTCTACATTGGACTTTGGTAAATGTAGAACCTAAAAAAAGAAGAAAGAGTTGGAAAACATCCATTTTGAAAATTTCACTTGGATGTCACATAATATGCCCCAACTTCATGGAATGAGCCATATGTTGTGCCCAAATCGGTATCAGATCATGAATATCTTCATGATCTTTATTTTGCACTAACGCACACAGTCATAATTGTTGCCGTTCTCAAAGGGCAGCGTTCACAAAATTTTCAAAAATGCACACGGCACACGGCATATCGCTTACGCCATACGCCATACGTCATACAGGCAGAAATAGTGAGTACATAGTCTCATCCTGATTACATCAGGCGAGACAAAAAATGTTATTCGCCAGGAAATTTGGTCATTTGTGATGCACAGATTACCACTATTTTGAACGCTGGCTAGGACGCTCAGGTATGGGGGACCATCACATTTCTGACACCGCTACAGTTTTATCAACTTTCACCACCACCGGGTAACTAATTACGTTTAAAGGGCTAGGAGTTGCGTTACAGTTCAGTGCATGAAACGATCTCTAGAATGCCAGAGTATCACGCGATATACTGTGCAATATCCACCACAAATGTGATAGATGCTCTGTTGGTGATCAGCCAATCACTACGTCACAAATGTTTGAGAAATTGTAAACGTTTGACAATCATTCAAGAAAGTATGCCAACATTGACACGACGACGATCTCATGACAATGATCATTGGATGGCGTTTTTTCTTACCTCTTTTTCTCTCACGTACGGATCGCAACCATTCTCTAAAAGATCGAGCGCGACTTTGTCAAAGCCTCTTGTAATAGCCATGGGTAGCAGTTCTCTCCGAGTTGTAGACAATTCCGATGTCTCATCGTTAGCTTTTGATCTCAGACCTTTCCTCTTTCCTTGAGGTTTTTCGCCTCTTTCAATGCTTCCATCAGCTACCGAGAACAGGTCCTTTAAGGCATTTTCTCTGAGACTATTTATGAAATCCGCAACTTTACTCTCGTCCTCGTTGTTAATTAATGTCAGCAAGCTCCTGCTGATCTTGGCTAAATAATCCTTATCTGGTATGTATAGACAAACAGAAAAATTCCAATGAAAAAAAACCCAAGTCTTATGTTTTTGAAAGATCAGATGAATATTGAAGTTGATGAAGATGGCAATGAACCAACAAACCAACGGACTGACGAACGATAGACGTAAAGTACGCACAGATTCACACCATAACGGACGGGCGGGCGGGCGGGCAGACGGATAGAACGATGGACGGATAATCAATAGAGGATATGATCAGAATGATCAGGATAACGATAGGTTTGTCGTGAAATAGACCTACTAGTACTACAACGTAAAGTCGGACGAGTTGTTTCAAGTGAATGAGAAAATCAATTAGGTCTATGAGTTGGGACCATGTATTAGCCTCAAAAGTAAACCTGGAAGTATGAAGAATATACATCTTCTAAAAGCATATACTATGTCGACTTTCATTTGGTCAGTGTCAAGATAATTATACAGGATTGGTATACAGGCTGTCCTAAAATTATTAGTATCCATCGATGCCCAAAATTCATTATTTTTTTCATCATCAAAATCAATGAGATTTAGGTCCGTTGTTTTTTCATCTTTAACATACTGTACACATTCATTAGAACTTTAGATCATGAACATCGGTCTCATTTAACTTACACTCAATTGTATAAGACATGGTGATTTCACCTTTTTGGCAAAGTGCAAACAAAAAGTGTGTGTGTGTTAAACTTGTTTGAAAGAAATAACAATATTCTCTCAATCTCTTGCCTGCTATTCTTTCTTTCTATTTTAAACCTTTGTTTGCTATGGGGTTTTTTTAAATCGTTAATAATTCTTCATTTTGATTTAATTTGAAGTGTAAAAATAGATCGTCACACATGAGTGATGCCGGGCTTTGTTTCTATATGAGCTAGTTTTGAGACTAAACTTGAGGGACATTTCAATAGGGGAAGAAGTGGTCATGGGTAATTAGCAGTGGCTTAGACTTACTTTTGATATTGGGGTGGAGTTTCAATAGAATTGGTAAAAAAAAAAAATCTCTTACTTTTTAAACTCACCAACTCCATCCTCCAAAAATAATGAACATGAAATCTAAGCCACTGCTAATTCACTTACTACCACTTCATTAGCTATTTAAAAGTTCCTAAACACTTGTGAAATAAAACAAAGCATGGGGTCACTCAAGTGTTGCGAACATCTTTTACTCTTCAAATTGAATTAAAATGAAGAATTATTAATGATTTGACCAACCATAACTAATAATAGAAAGGAAAAAAGATTATATTAGTATAGACAGGAGATTAAGGGAATATATTTGTTTCTTCGAAACAAGCTGTTTGACACACACATTTTTTTTGCACTTTGTCGAAAAGGTGAAATGACTATGTCTTACATAATGTAATGTATCCGAGTTTGATAAATCCAATATTCATGATCTAACATTCTAATAAAAGGTTTTAGTATGTCGAAGATGATGACAAAGCAACTGCCCTTATCCCATTGATTTTTATGATGACAACAATTAATGAACTTTGGGCATCGATAGGTACTAATTATGTTGGTCTATACCGGGTGGTTCAAAAAAAAGTTGACCCAAGTTCAAGGTAATTTTTCAACCACATTTAAAGTTTCAGAGAATTTCTGTTTACTTAGTCTTGATAAGCAGTAAGTTTTGAAACTATCCTGATAAAATGGTACATTTATCTGGTTGGTTCTTCAGATATGGTTCATTACAGAAAGCATGCACAAAACTGCCTTGGCCACGGGACCGTTCTTTAGTAGAGATTGAATGCACAAAGTAGACTTACACACGATTGGTCACAAATTGTAAAAATAGGAGAAAAAGGAAAAAGGAGACATCTGAAACATCTCTCTGGTGCTTGACATTACCTACCTATACGTATCTACTTTTCTTTGTTGAATGTGAATGGCACATAAGCATAGAGATTGGGATACTTTGTCAGGGCGGGCTTTTCAATTCTGAAACTAGAGCATGCTGTTTTGTTTAAGACAAAACTAAATGACGCTCCCGTGGACAAGTCAGTTTTGTACATGTTTTCTGTAATGAACCATATCTGAAGAACCAAACAAGCTAAACGTGCCATCTTTACAGGATAATTGCAAAACTTACAGCTGATTAAGACAAAGTAAACAAAAATTCTCTGAACCTTTAAATGTGTTTGAAAAATTACTTTGAACTTGGGTCAACTTTTTTTTGAACCACCCGGTAGTATACATATATACATACATATTGAACAAATTATAAATATTTTAAACAGGTTCGCCGTCGGGGTAGAAAAGAGACAATAATGGGAAAACGATCTCGCCCGGGAATCGAACCCAGGATCTGTTGATTGCTTGTCAACTGCCTTGTCCATTGGGCCACAAGACCTCGTGAAGGGAGTCCAGTATCCAAACTGGTCACATGGCAGCCTACCCAGGGAAAGAGAACCCAAGGACGTCCCATGAAGACCTATTTGGACTTGCTGCAAGATGACACCGGATACCAGACCAAGGAAATTGAAACCAGCATGCAGGATAGACGTTTTTGGAGAGCCATCATCAGTGCCCGACAGCTAGAGTCGACGGAGTGAGTGAGTGTGATTTTCCCTCTACAGGGAGGACGGCACTTGATTTACACTTGTATAGGCCCGAGCTACTCCGGGTAATACTTATGGCAGGAGACTGGGAAACGAGATCGCTTAGGTTTGAATTTCAGATGCTTTACCATGCGAGGTATTGTGGCCCAATGAACAAGGCAGTTGACAAGCAATCAACAGATCCTGGGTTCGATTCCCGGGCGAAATCGTTTTCCCATTATTGTCTCTTTTCTACCCCGACGGCGAACCTGTTTAAAATATTTATAATTTGTTTAATACCCGTCGTATATGCCTATTATTTCTATGTATTTTCCCTCTACAGGGAGGACGGCACTTGATTTACACTTGTATAGGCCCGAGCTACTCCGGGTAATACTTGTGGCAGGAGACTGGGAAACGAGATCGCTTAGGTTTGAATTTCAGATGCTTTACCATGCGAGGTCTTGTGGCCCAATGGACAAGGCAGTTGACAAGCAATCAACAGATCCTGGGTTCGATTCCCGAGATCGTTTTCCCATTATTGTCTCTTTTCTACCCCGACGGCGAACCTGTTTAAAATATTTATAATTTGTTTAATACCCGTCGTATATGCCTATTATTTCTATGTATTTTCCCTCTACAGGGAGGACGGCACTTGATTTACACTTGTATAGGCCCGAGCTACTCCGGGTAATACTTGTGGCAGGAGACTGGGAAACGAGATCGCTTAGGTTTGAATTTCAGATGCGTTACCATGCGAGGTCTTGTGGCCCAATGGACAAGGCAGTTGACAAGCAATCAACAGATCCTGGGTTCGATTCCCGGGCGAGATCGTTTTCCCATTATTGTCTCTTTTCTACCCCGACGGCGAACCTGTTTAAAATATTTATAATTTGTTTAATACCCGTCGTATATGCCTATTATTTCTATATACATATTGAAGTTCAGTATTTAGTAAATACACAGGGTGTGCATTGAATTATTTAACTGAAAATCAATTATTTACGACAAACAAGTATACATTGACATATAAGCAGCCAATTATGATAGTTAAATCAGAAAAGGAATAAAGAAATGATTTCAAAATTATTTTATGGCAAACCGTTGACCGCAGCCTGCTTCTCAAACACCAATTGATGAATTAACTAATACACCTATCAGTTGTAAGACGCACTATACGACCCCCGGGAGTGGTGCGGCACTTTACCGAGGTGCGTCAACTTCTCATGTGGAATCTGACGGACCATGACGACGCACCCCGTCATCAGATATCGTTAACTAAACTGGGGAATCTGCCCTTATTCGATGTTGTCAACCATGGCCCTCGAATATATAGACCCCGGACCGGGACCGGATGGACGGAACCACGAGGAGAACTTTTATATACACAATAATGTCTGATGAGGATGAAACAATTTCGAGAACATTTCCCATTCTGCTTCGACCAGTTCAGTGTCGTAACCAGGAGGTGGGGTGGGGGTGGGGGAGGGTAATCCTTCATCCCTTGTTATACATGTGGGCTTGTGCCTATTTACAATAAACTGGAGGTTTCACTAAATTTTAGAACATGCGGTATAAAATATCGGAGTGATGTTTGCGGTATTAAAGTAGAGCCTGGTTGGCGGTATCAAGGAGTTTAAAGTGGTATAGTAGGCATAGCGTATTATTTAAAGGTCGTATTTTGTTGTTCGTAAACAGATATACACTGTGACGCACCCATGTAAAGTGACGGACCTTAACGCACCCTCAGTCATTTTTTTGACAGACCAAAGGCTGCCACTGACGTACCCTCCGTCAAGAATTATTGGTAAACGACGCACCCACGACGCACCTCTCCCGGGGGTCGTATAGTGCGTCTTACAACTGATAGGTGTATAATCCACATTAAAGCTGAAACAATAAAGACTAATTGTCTTTTTGCTAGTGTGGAAAGAGTGGTTCTCCTATTTTAAAATGACACCAAAAGTATCATTGTGCGGCGAAAAATATAGAAACTGGGTCACTGATGTTGTAAAAATGTCACAGCTCAAAGTTAGGGTCCCAATTCATGGCGCATGACCATTTGATATACGCTCTTGTTAATGAAGGTGTGTGCACGAATACTAAAGGTAAATAATGAAAGCAGCAATCCTTACCAAATACAAGGTCTCCTCTTTCCTCTGACGGATCTCCATTCCGATTGGGACTGTTAACCGCCGACATTTGAATGCCACAGACAGCTACAAACAACAACGAGTGCTGCCTACATACATATTAAAATGGCGGCCACATCCAGTTGGTTTAAAGCCTACCAGAATAACGACCTCGTCAACGGGTAAATTGTTAGGTAGCGTAATGTGTATATACACCTACCACAAAACATTCCTGACCAGGTTCTTTATGTGAATTTAGAATCAGTAATCGTTATAAAACTCTTAGATTTAGATATACATTACATTAAACGAGAAAATTGGAGACCTCGTTCATAAAAGTCGAGAGGATACATTTTGACGTTATGATGAATTAAGTATCCAGTTCAACCGACAACAAAGTTGTAGTTTTAACAAATGGAATATAAATTCCTGTCATGTGCTCAGCAGTGACAATTTGTTTGAAATGAATCACAGCTCAACGTTCATCCGTACATGCCTGGCCGGTCTCGATACACACAGTTTTCAATATCAAGTTTCCACTCAATTTTTAAGAATGAGGTGTCATATTGTGGAGAGCTAATGTGCTCGTTTAGTGTAAGGCTATATCTTAGAATGCCCCTACATTTTTTAAATAACATAGAAGCACCTGGAGTCAGACACCTTTTGTGTTAGGTGTATATCAAATATGTTGATTTCGTATCATTTGGCAAGGGATAAAGGTCTGTTTGAATAATACAATATCATAAATGATAAAAACAAAATATTGATTGATCTGTAAATGCAAGCAGATATGTCTTATCGTTTATTGATGATATAATAAACTTACAGATATTATCGATGGTAAATATCATAACGGGACATTGAACTTGTATAACAAGGCGGCACAACGTGTATTTGTGATTAAAAAAACATTTGAGATGAATTCGTATTTGAATTCGAATTCAAAATTATATATTTAATGTACAGCGTGTCCCAGAAAACTGGGTCAAAAAATCCTGCAGAGCTTATAACTTGACAAGTATTGTATTTAAGGATATAAAGGTCAATATACTTAAATTTAATTTTGTGAGACTGATTAAATGGCAACTTTTTGAAACACAAAGCTTTCAATAGAGCGTGGTCGGAACCCTTTTTTCTAATTTAACAATAAACCACCCATGCGTTGCATATGTGCGCTGTTTGCTGTTTGCAAGTTGTATGGTGTTTATTCCACGAAATAACTTATGTTTGGTTAAAAATTGTTAAAATATAGGTATTTTAGATCAATATTCAGCATTAGAAATACCAATTGCAGTAACCTTGTCATTGAAAATGTACAAAAACAGGGCATCTCTGAGAGCGCCCTGATACCCTGCCTCTAATAACTTTGACGATGTGAATGACTAAATGACTGGTTTCCAATTCCTAAGAATTTTGTTGTTGAAAGAATGGCAGTGGCTTAGAAAGTTATTGATTGATTTTTCTTATACATTTCATAGGTATTTATGCTTTTTAACCCCCTTGATGACGAAGATGAATTTCCTGAGTAAGTCATTGTAAAGAATATAGAGTCAAAGGCAAAACTTTGATGAAGTCAGTACGACGCGTAAATGCAACGCGTGGAAGGATCATGGGCAAAATCGGGGGGAAACGGGGTGTGACCACACTGTATTCAAAGATTTGTATTTCAAAACCATTACATCAGATTGGTCTCATAATTTCCCCAAATGATGGCAGACATACTATTATATACTCAAATATGAGTTATAAGCTCTACAGTTTTTGGACCCAGTTTTTTGGACACGCTGTATGATCTGCATGTAGCTCGAATAGTAGAGAATGATTCAGAAAATAAAAAATATGTAGGTAACATCGGTAACGAATGTACAAATATGTAATACAATACACTTAACATTTGAAAAAACACTAAGAGTCTTTGTGCCTATTCTAGTGATTCTAACCTTCAAAAAATAGATTTTCTTATGTATTTTGTGTATTGATGGGGCCGTTGGCACTGAAAACCAGGGTGACTTTAAAAATAATAATAATTTTTCCTGTTGCTATGGAACCCGATTTTGGTAATTTTGGACAATATTTGCACTGACATTTTATACAAATTGTCTTATCTTAAGAGTACCACGTCCACCAACACTGTATACTACTGCAAGTTACAATACAAACATCTCAAAGTACAACTCTTTCCCTATTGACTAAGGCAATTAAGGGTTACTATCTTAGTCTTTAAGGTACATGCTCAGTTTTGAAAACAATGATATCTTTGATCAAAGGTATTGCCGCATAAATCAATCAGCCAAGGTTGCCAGAAACGTCTGCGTTGCTCTGGAAAAGCGTCGTGCATTAAATTGTGCTCATCACCCGCACTGATTCAAAACACTTTACTGATTCTACGACTTGCAGCGATGAAAATACCCACATGACTTTCAACCCGGGGTAGACCGATACGGGTAGACCAACCCCAGGTGGACGACATGTCGACCATATACAACTTGGAAGTTTTCAGGACGATAGCGTACACTTGTTCATAATGTTTACTGTTCGCGATAAGTCTTACGTTTTAGAAGGGGGAGTATTTGAACATAGTCAACCCAGGTTGATTTTTGCTGATATGTTGTCAACTTGCAGTCATCTATCAAGTTTATTTGTCAACTCTGGGTAATCACATTCTGCTTATGCATATCCATGCATAGACGACGTGCAAACGCGTAACAGTCCCCATTCGGGTAGGTACACCCTGGGTCGGTGTACCGATGTGGAAAAGTCATGTGGGTATTTCCATCGCTGCATATAACGTATATATATGCAGCGATCGAAATACCCACATGAATTTCCAACCGGGGTAGACATATAATTATATAATGTTTCCCTTTTTTTCTTTTTTTCCCTTTTTTTATAAGAAAAGATTCCTATATAGGCTACCCAAAATGATTTTCTTTTCGAGATATCGACGATTTTTATACGTGGGTGTTTTAAAAAACAACAAACAGAATATAACAGACTTATATGTCTTGCTTAACGTTATAACTACACTTTTATAGCAAATATTGATGAATTGGATCATTTAAACAAAATGCTCAGTTTAAAGAAAGAAAACTATTGTTCTTGGCGAGACTGTACTTAAGAATAATATTTGCGCAAGCTACTCTTTACAGATTTGAAAGGGTAATTATACCTTTAACTACTGACACCTGACCAGCAAGGATAAGTCTAAACACCCCTGGAATATTGATTTTTATGGCAATACTTAAGTGGTCAAATTTTTCTTCTTCAAAACTGAGCATAGCCAACCTTTTAATAGTAAGATATGTACCCTTAATTGCTGTAGTCAATAGGGGCAATAGGGGAAAGTTGTCTTTAAAGATGTTTGTATTGTTCATATCGATTATTAGTAATTTACGCTACTCAAACCAGGAAAAATTGTATCTTATGAACATTGATTTTCATATTCACCCCAGGTTCAGGTGATATTGTGGATGTCAAAAATAAACGTGGTTGTTTTTTCAACAAGCCTTGTAACACCTTTTTCGTATTACACTTAGAAAACACCCAAAAGAATATATCACTGAAAAAGCATATTTAGATCAAATGTTCAGTTTATAAAAAAAGCTATTGTTCCTGTCAATACTGTACTTTGGAATGTAATTTGCCCAAGCTACATTTTACAAATTTGAAAGGGCAATACCGTCAACTACTCATACCACCAGCATGGATAAGTTTTTGACTTCGCTTGAAGATTTAATTTTATAGCTGCAAGGCTTTTTGCCATGGGCCAACCAATACACAATGCATGAGAAAAATCTTATTTTATTGAATGATAGAATAAATTCTAAAGAAATAGGTACATAGACTTTTAATAAGTCCTCACAATTTCAGGAAAAAAGGCAAACTACATTTTTGTTTTTAGCCATTGTATTACAAAGTTATCTTACAAAGGACTAGGGTCTATAATTAAAATAAGACATGTTTGCAATACTTTCGGCCGAGTGCACCAATGACGGGTAACTTAATAGGGAGGTAAGCTACCTCCCTAGTAGTTATGCTCTAACTGTAGCATAACTTACTAACGATGTAATTCTTAGAGCATAACTGCCGCGTAACACCAGAATAGCAACTAGCGAGGTAAATATCCACATTAATCAGCATCGTCCCCTTACAAAATTAATTGGCGCATATGCCAAGTGTTAACCTATAGTTTACTGTAAAATTCTGAAGTGAATGGTCCTCCGTAGTATTAAAAACGTGTCGTCACTCGTTAGGTCATAGGTGAGTGTAAATCAAGAATCAAATCAAGAATCACGTGGAGTCGGCCTGCGATCCGGAAAAAAATCATGCCATTTTATGGCCAAAAATTTCGAAGTTTGTTTACCGCTTTTTCAAAAATAAGGACTATCATGACATTACAAACATATTTTGGGCGAGGGGCACACACAAACATTGCACCAAAAAGCACAATTTTAATGACAAACACAAGCACCCGATGGAAACCATTATATACAATTATAACACATCTCATAACACAAATACTTCCGTGGCGTGGATACCTTGTCCTTCGATTGTTAACCGCAGAACCCCGGTTCGAACCCCAGACCACGCACGGCACGATATGCTTTTATTTATTTTTTTCGTTCTTCTAGTTCTCTACCCTTCCACTCACAATAATGTTGAACTTGGCTTTATCAGTTTTTAATTGATAAAAACAATAACAAGTTTATTTATTTAGTCATTATTTAAGATCCTTGGACAATTAGTACATTTTGGTCAAAATATGACCCAAAGTCGGTGCGATTAGTGTTTGATTGGGCAAAGGAGTTGATCTAAATTTTGACTTAAAAAAATAACCAAATTGCATGAATGGATTTTCAAAAATATAAAATCTTTCAGCTTATGAGGGGTCACATTCCACATCAAATATACACCCCCTGGGCATGCAAGCACAATTGGTCCTTCAACATCAGCGAATCATCCCCTCCAATGTTCAAAACAAATTTACGCTACTGCTAGAATTGACTGACTTATGGCATAAAACGTTATGCCCCAACTTACTCTTGGGTCCGGTCAGGTATAACATTTAGCATAAATTACCCGCTAGTTACTAGCCTATTAGCTTACCCCGCATTGGCGCTCTCAAAATGTTGGGTTACGCCTCAGTTACTAGCGAGGTAGCGCTATTCTTCAGCTACCCGTCATTGGTGCACTCGGCCGTTTAAGTATTAACTCTAATGAATTAATACCCGTCATAATGGTTTAATTTGTATAATCGCAAATGTCCCAAGTTAGTAACATATGCCTTTTTACGATCGTTTCAACAGCAACCAAGTCATTGCCCTCATTGATTACTCAGTATTCGGTGGTAATCTTATTTTTCTGTACGGTAATTTCATTGGCTTTCTAATGACATTTATTTGATTATGGTTGCTTTTCGCAATCCAAAAATATGTTTGATATGTTGGTCAACAACGAGCACTCAAAACTGAGCTTGTGCTCTTTTAGAAGAAAAAAAAAAGTGTTATAGGAATTTGTCATTTTCATCGTTAAACATTTCACAGTTGGAATTGGTGTTCATACGAGCTTCACCATGACTAAATACACTTTCGTATGCAGTGTGTTTTGTTGAATTTGCTTGAGTCTGTCCAAGGATATGCTTGTATGAAGTTGTGCCAGTTTTTTGAACGTCATCCACGTGTTAAATTGCTGTTACGATGTGTAACGCTGTTAAAAGCATTTCTTCATAAAAAATAGCAGACATTTGAGTTTTGTGATGATCAACTTTAATCAAACATAGTTGAAGAAAATACGACAAAACAAACGGTATTTGAAAGGTAATTAATAAATATTGATTATTGAATGTGCAAAATATATAAAGATAATACAGCCAAATACAGAGTAATCAACTTAAAGGCCCTGTCACACCATGGCGTGTCGCCTGAACGTATTTATGCCGCTGCAGAAATTGAATTTCGTACACGGCGGGACAAGTGTTGCCAGTTCAAGTAAACGCAGCCTAGATGATAACTATTAAAATATCTAAAAGGATGAATCTATAATAGGTCCAACCTATAACTTACGAGTAACGTACCTCTAACGTATGTCAGCGTATGTCTAACGTACCACGAACCTATCGGGAACTTATGCAGAACGTATTAAGCACACGTTGAGTACGTCGACAAATTTTGAACATTCTCAATACTTTTTCGCGGGCTCGACGTGTTCCAAATTTTCTCAGCGTATCACAGCGTGCTCTTAACGTAAACGACGTATCCCCAACTTACCCCTAACTTATATCAGCGTACACCAACGTACACCAACGTATTTTTCGATATTTCGCATACGTTGGTATACGTTCAGGCGATACGCCATGATGTGACAGGGCCTTTAGTACGAACATTTTAACAACTCGTGCAGTTAAGTATCTATACATCGTATGAAAGGTGATAGTCCTTTTCAATCTTGAGTTTTAAACATCTAATTTACTGAAAAAAATCTGGAATGTTTAAATTGTTTTTTGTTTTCCCCACATAAAAAGGAACAGATTAATAATTTGATTATTTTCACCTTACGAACTGAACATTATATTTTATTTCAAAAATGCGTTAAACCGAGGTCTGTTTTATCTTGTTTTAAACTTGTTAACTAGTTTAAGCATGTTAAGCATCACAGCATTTCGTTTTCTTCTTTGATTTTGCTGATTCGTCGTTACCGAGGCGGATTTTATTGTCGTTAGACACACTTTTTTCAGGTTTTTCAGAAACTTTCTCAGCAATTGTGTTAAACATCTCGAGAACGCCATCTCCTGAAAACAGGAAGAGAGTATAAGATTAGCGCGACAAACAAATCAATGGGACGTGTTGGGTGTTCCGTTTTATGACATGGTGTTTTGTTATTGACATGAACGAGTATCGTTAATTTAGTATCATTCCAACCTCTCAAAAGATTTCGAATAGTTTCATTCGCGTATATTTCGTATGTATTTCGTTATGTTCATGGTGTTATTATGGACATCAAGGAAAAGCTGATGCGTTCATCTTTCTAGTGATACTATTTTGTTTAATTATAAGCAACTTACCTGAGAATATGAGGAGGTCTATTTTGGAATGTGACAACATCATCACTATTTTTATTCTTAAATGTCAACAGAGAATCTCTCTACACTGTAGTTGTTGGTGTAACACTTCATTTAACAGATGACACAGTTGGTGAATTTGACGTATTTTCTTTTTTATTGAGACCTCCCCACATTCTCGAGCAAGTGACTGAGCATTTAAACAGGGGATTGCTACAAATGTGATATCGTTGGAAATAAACACACATCAGCTTTCCATTGGTGTGTAACACAAAATATTAATTATTAAATATCAACAACATTGGCGATTGAAACAAATATATCGAACGTTTTTTTGTGGAGTATATACATGATCGATTTCCCTAACACCTATTGGATGTGAAATGCTAGTGTTTAAAGAAGAAAAAACATTATCGAATGAAAACTCATGCACCGGTTAGCCTGTCATAAGTTCAATCACATTTAAAAGCAAAAATAATATAACGTCTCCATTAAATAAATAAACATACCAGTTTTGGCTGAGACCAAAATAGGTTCCTCATTGACACATTCATATTTCTCAGAGAAAGCTTTCACATCATTCAGCACGTCTCTTGGAAGATCCGTTTTGTTTCCGACCATAAATCGCATTACTGGAAGACGAGAGAAAAATATGTTTTAGAAAAGTCACTAATCGTACTTTGATCTTTGATTAGAGTAAACTCCATCTTAGGTCGTCCATAGGAGTGGGGTGGGGGGGGGGGGGGGGGGGGGGGGAAGTAATTCACAATTTTTTTTACAAAAAATTACCCTGTCCAAAATATGTGGTTGACCTATCTAAATATGAAAATAAATGTTAAAAAACATTCTGTACATACACTCTGAAGATTTGAAATTAAGGTTGCCGAATTCGGGAGACTTGCACTGTATAAAGCATAGGGAATTTTATAACCTGCAGCTAGCATTGTTGAAATGACATTTATCACTGACGAAGTGGTGATTTTAGTGTGTACAATAGTTATGTATACATAAGCATGATGTTATTAGGTAATAGTGTGTATTTTATTTCAGTCATTACGCGTGAAAGGAGGCAAGGGGAGGGGTAGGGCATATTTTTGACGCTGCAGAGTATGCTCAAACATGTCTACCTTAGTGACCAGGTAACTTATAATATATTAGTCTGAAACTGAGGAAGTTATACTTTTGTGGTGAGAAAGCAAACATGTATGGGCATACTCCAGTCTTAGAAATATGCCCCACCCCCATTCTACTTGGTCATATTTTAAAAGTTTGGATCCAAAAAAGGGGGTGGGGAATGCGAAAATTGTCGGTAGCATGTTACATTTTTTTTAAATTTAACTTATCCTAGCAGATGTCCAAATTTAGGATGATGTGAAAGACCATTTATCTTTCTAAAAGTATCATGAATAATATATAATATCCAATGTATACACCAATTAGTTATACTTAGTCAAAGGTGGATGGAGAGGATCAATGTTAGAGGATGTTGCAGTGTGATAGCGTATCAAGTAATTTAACCAGTTTGGATTTCTTAATACAACATGATCAATGCATGATATGTAAACAAAATCAATAACACACTGACGGTATTTCAATTTAAATTCGAATTCACCCTGTATTAAATCTTTAAAAAACCTACATTTTGATGGGAGACATCAAGTT
The DNA here is from genome assembly GCA_035610835.1 of Ophiura sarsii. Taxonomy (NCBI): domain Eukaryota; kingdom Metazoa; phylum Echinodermata; class Ophiuroidea; order Amphilepidida; family Ophiuridae; genus Ophiura; species Ophiura sarsii. Next base: position 13,272,306 of record CM069442.1, on the reverse strand, counting down.
TCTTCTTAAGTAGTAAGTAATCACCATGCATCAAATTTAAGACTATGACAACAATATCTTGATGCATTTTATCTAAATATACATACTACTTTCATATACTTGATGAGCATAATAAGTTTTACCGGTTTTTTTAAACGTAATCAGGTTTACATTTTGCACACCCTGTATTGCATTGCTTTAATTAAAAATAAGCAAAACAAATTATTTCTGGAATGAGCAAGCCATATTTGCTTTCTACTCTATCAGTTGAATTTTATAGGCTAAAAATTTAAATATAAACAAATCTACATAGGCCTACTGTAAAAAATGCGACTCATTTTAAAACTCTTTTGTTTCACCCTGATAATTTGTTGGCTACCCTTACTATCAGATTAAAATTGATTCCATTGCAATCCTTAGTATAGTAGATTGTTAGAAATGTATGGTTATATACTTTATTTGTGATGATACAGTTGACAAATGTTCTTAAATAGGTGATTTTCACCAAATTGCTATGGCGCGGCAGTAATATAGGGCAAATTTTAAACAAATGTAACTTGCTTGACTTGACTTATAGGGCGGGTGATATTCCCGAACCACGATGATTCTCCAAATCTCCCTTTCCAACATAGCTGTCTTGATTTCTTCTACCTGCACTCCTGTGTGACGCTTTAGTATGTCAATGTAGGTTAGGGCTGGTCTACCACGCTTTCTTACTCCATGTTTTGGTATCCAATGTATGAGTTTGGAGACTAGCTCCTGAAGCAGTGTCCTGCAAATCTTGATCTACGTTCTCTGATCTTATCCGCGTACAGGTCCTTAATTGTCACATGCTGTCTCCAGTTGATGTTGAACACAGTTCTAAGCATTCTAGTGTAACATCCGTCCAACTGTTTACTAAGCTTTGGGGTGACTGTTCATGACTCACATCCATAGAGGAGGACTGATTTTACAGTAGCTATGATGAACAGTCTTTCTTTGAGCTTTCTGGATAGTGATTTGGCCTTCCATAACTGACTAATTTTTCCACAAACTCTCCATGCAGCTGCTCTACGTGTTTTAATGTCCTTTTCAGTACTGTTCATCCAGGCTCCAATGTACTTAAAGTCCTAGTTTAGTTTAGTTAGTTTAGTTTAGTTTTATTTGGCATATCAAGACACAGAGATACAGATCTTAAAAACTATAAATAATTAACACAACATATTAATACAAAAAAACATATAATGCCAAGGATAGCCCAAGAAAGCTCTAAAAAGGGTTTATTTCCATTGGGGTCCTTATTAAAACAGCACATTATAAAAACATCATATATATATATATATATATATATTTGCACACAAAATAATATTGCACTTTTTATGAAACAACTGCATATAAAAAATGGATGAAAAATCAAGATAGAAAGTGACTCTTTACTGCCTTTTTGAACTGCCCGTGGCTTTTGGATGTTTTAACCTGAGTTGGTAGCAAGTTCCATTCCCGAATACCAGTAAAGAAAAATGTATTGCACTGCTGCCCTTTAGCTTTTGGAACCAGAAAATGTGTTGCACTGCCCCTGGTATTGTATCTGTGAGTGTTGGACAATTTGGTAAAATGAGAATTCAAGTACTCAGGTGCTATTTCATTATATATTTTAAAAACATGATTGAGTTTAAGTTGTTTAACTCTGTCTTTCAGCATTCCCAGCTTCTTAAATTCTTCCACTTTATTAAGGCGCATACCTCCGCTTGTGGTGATTACAGGTACTTGCTTCTGGTTGAAGGACATGTACTTTGTCTTTGCAGCGTTCATTTTAAGCACAACTTTAATTACTAAAGTCTCCACTCTGTTAAGTAGTGATTGCGCTTGAGACACTTCTTCAGACAACAGTGCAATGTCGTCAGAAAAGTTAAGGTCAGTAACTATGGTTGGTCCTATTCGTCTGCTACTTCTTTCTGTTAAGCGGAATCCTAGCTCTTCTTCTTTGCCATCTATGGCCTCTCTTTTAGGGCGTAGTCGAGAACAATGACAAAGAGATATCGAGCCCGGTGTCACCTTGTAGTACTCCAGCCAGTATTTCTAATTCCTCAGTTTCCCCATCAGGTGATATAACCTTTGCCTTGTATCCTTGTATATTTCTGCAATTGCATTTGTAAGCTGCTCAGGTATACCATAGGCCTTCAGAATGTGCAGCATTCGTCCCCTATGTATTGTGTCAAATGCCTTCTTGAAGTCAATAAAGGTTATGATGGCTGGCAAGTTGTTTGATCTAATTCCCTCAATAATTCTACGAAGGGCAAGAATATGGCCAACTGTAGTACGTCCAACTCGAAAGCCATGTTGATTAGCTATCAGGTGGATATCAAGCTCAGGTCTGATTCTGTTGAGTATCATATTGTTGTATGGCTTGGCAAAAATTGAGCTCAGACTTATTCCACGGTATAGTTGTCTCCCAAGCTGAGATCACCTGATTTTGGTATTGGTATTATGTTGAGAATAGACCATTGGTCTGTTTTTTTCCCGTTCAGCAAGGCATCATTGTAGAAGTCCAGAATGATATTATCCAAATCACATCTTTTGAGAATTTCAGATGTGATACCATCTTCCCCACTGCTTTTCCCCTAGTGCCATCTTAGCCTTCACATATTCCTCCAAGTCAAAGGGTCCTTCTTTTATGCTGAGATTTGATAGTATTGGGGCAATTTCCACATCCTCATTACTTATGTGTGGTGGGCTTCCAAGTACATTTTTGAAATGAGTATACCAATTATAGTCTCTCCTTTTGCGTGGATCCTTTGATCTGACCCTTTCTTGTTATCAATCTTCCTGATATTTTGTTGATCAGTTTCCAACTCTTACCATGCAGTTTATGTGGGCATTTTCTACCTCTCTAAGCTTATTGGTAAGGTTTTCCTATTTCACATGATCATAAGCCTCCCCTATTCTTAGCCTCCTTATAATGTCTCCAATTCTCCTCGTCGCTTTTGTCCAGTTGGTATTTTGCATACGCTTCTTCAATTTGTGATCTCCCCCTTGATACCTGGGCGTCATTTGAGAAGTAGGTTATTTTCTCTTTTTTCCTAACAAATGTGACAACATGTAAATGACCATAAACTACAAAATATTACCAAACAACATGCTGAAATGTATAACTAATGTATCGCTAACAATTTTAGGCACAATAACCACTTTGTCAGTGATAAATTTGATTTTAACAACGTTAGCCTAAAGGTCATAAATTCCCTATGCTTTTATACAGTGCAAGTCTTCCGAATTCGGCATCCTTAATTTAAAATCTTCAGAGGTATGTACATACATACGCCAAACCTAATATATCGGAAGCCGAAGATTTCCTGCCACCTCATCCAAAAGATCATACCTACTGTAGGAAGACTGATCCGTATTTCCTCATAGACCAGCAATACGCAGATGATATCAGTTGGGTCGCTAACAGCAATCATAAAATTGAACAAATCAAAGCGGAAATACCAGACAAGCTCAGCAAACGCAATCTCAAAATTAACCAAACCAAAACAGAAGAATACACAATAAAAAGAAACGGAAACGAGTCATGGAAGAAATGCAAGTATCTCGGCAGCTTATTGGACACAAATGAAGATATTTGCAGAAGGAAACAATTGGCTATGATGGCATACAATAAACTGAAATTGATCATGAATTCAAGAACAACATCAACGAACTTAAAACTAAGAACGTTTAACTCATTCATAACCAGCATCTTCCTTTATAATTGTGAACTATAGACAATGGACAATGGACAAGAAAGCTGAACACAAAATCGACGTGTTCCAGAGATCGTTATTACGTAGAATGATGAAATTAAGCTGGCAAGACAAAGTAACTAATGAGGAGTTATATCAACGAACGAGTCAAACCAGATGGAGCAACTTAATAAGAACTAGGCGTATGACCTGGTTTGGTCATCTCCTAAGACTCCCAGAGAAAACCCCAGCAAAGATGTCCCTAGCAGAAATAGGAAGAAGCGTTAAAAGACCACAAGGTAGACCAAAACAGACGTGGATAAGAATGATCCAAAAACAATTGCAAGAACTAAATACTGACTATACAAACGCAGAAAATCTAGCAGAACTGGCCAGTGACAGATATACCTGGCATTTACTAACTGATAAGTGAGGGCGCCATGTCAACAAAGACGTAATGCGTAACTGATGATGATGATGAGAGTATGTATGTACAGGGGGGTTAGAGATTTTATTTATTTTTAAATATTTTTTTCATGTTTAGTTAGGTCAACCACATATTTTAAGACGGGTAATAAAAAAGTTGGTTCTAATTCCCCCCCCCCCCCCCCCCCCCCCCCTCCCCCTAGTAAGAGGGACATTTTTTTCAATTTCTTGTTCTAGCTCACCGGCCAACTTTTGGCTCATGGGTAATTGGAAAGCTAGAAAAAATTCACTTTTATGTGATAATTTGATACTTAGGGGTCATCTCTAGGGTCGATGTAAAAATTGAAAGTGTTGCAGTTTTAAAATTTCGATGTAGCTGCAATGTGCCCGTGTTACTGTAGAGTTCTAGGATTGCAGGAATTCTGAGGTGGCAGCCAACATAAACAAGATGTAACCAACCCTTCATGCATTTAGCGGATGTACAGGGTGAGTACAAAAACTGCAATAGTGGAAATCAGCCATTTTGTTTTCAAAACCAAAATGATTTTTAAAACTTTTTAAACGTTGCAAGAATTACATATTTAATCCTAAAAAATGAAGTCGATCGCATTTTCGGTTTGGCTTTGGTGACCCTCTTTGCTGCACAACCAAATGTACATATTTTTCCACGAGCACGGTGATTTTCAATTGCACACATTGCATTTTCATATTTGAATATCCCGCCAACAAAAATTTGTAAAATGTCAGTTTTTTATTGATTATGTTAACTCACATGTAAACAAGAAAGGATGCATCAAATTCCAATAACATCACAAATGTACTCAAGTTTCCAAATTTTGCGAAAAAATCTCGTGTACAAACGTGTGGAATGGGTGCACGGGTAAAAAGGTTCACCAAAGGCAAACAAAAATGATATTGACTTAATTTGTTCACACAAATTTAGTGACAAGTAAGGTATTCTTATAATGTTTAAACAAATTCAAACTTCAACTCAGTTTTTAAAACAAAATGGCTTCTTTCCACTATTGCAGTTTTTTTGACTCACCCTGTAACCCAACATCGTTATTTTTAGGAAGGGAAACACTCGATGGCTATTATAGAGACTGCTGAATTCACACGTGTGATCAAGACTTCGCTCAAGAATAATTCGTGACTTTTTACATTTCAGATTAAAATCGTGAAGATTCCAATTTGTTAATAAAACAAAATCTAAGAGCTATGGCGAAAATCTGGTCAAAATATTCTCATTTGAAGCTACAATCCCGCTGCAATCCCGGAGTTTTGTTATGGACTTCAGTACCCCCTGCACGCTGACCTGTGGAAGGTTATGATGGTCATATCTGTACCTTTGGAGTTTCGCTTTTTCATTTTTTACAATGATATTACTGGAGAATCTATAGGTTCAAGCAGAGCAACCCTTAGCGCGGGTTCAGGTTATTCTCCGTCTGATTGTCCGTGAGATTTTGTTGACATGTTAATAGTGGAGTATTTGTTCTCTTTGAGACACATTTGGCCTTCTAACCGAGTGATTTGACACAATGGTAGTGAGTTATCTGACACAGTTGCAGCGAGTTAATTGACTCGTAGGACTGTGTCAGAAGACTTAGTTAGTAGTATATAATGAGCAATATATTTGTCTCTTTAGTGACACACTTTCATGCCCAAAATGTGTCATAAGACTCAACTTAAAGATATGCAGGTCATTTGACTCACTTGATTGATTGTAGGAAGAGCTTGATTGTAGGTGAGTAAGTGGTCTCATTTTCTTAGTCGTAATTTAGTATCTTTTTGAGCCCTATGCTCAAATTATGTTATGTTAGTTTATATCTTTTCTTAATGTGAGAGCAAATAAACATGATATACCTGTTTCATCTCTGTGTCTATCTTCGTTGTTAAGTATCTTCTCTTCGAAATAATTCAACTTCAAAAGGGAATCCGCGTCGTCTACACTATACACGTAGATGGCGGCCACTGCATTCCTAAAGTACGACTCTGATAATGAGTGATGACGCTCTGTACCCAAGGTGTCCCATAACTGAATCTTAGTAAAACAATAGGAACATAATACCGATCAATATCATCTCATGAAAATAAGATAACGTTTGCCTTTATACACCTATCAGTTGTAAGACGCACTATACGACCCCCGGGAGTGGTGCGTCACTTTACCGAGGTGCGTCAACTTCTCATGTACCATGACGCACCCTGTGTCAAAAAAACGACGGACCATTGCTATCCAAATACGCACCCTCAGTCAACTATCAGCCCATTCGCACCCATGTAAAGTGACGGACCTTTGCGCACCCTCCGTCATTTTTTTGACGGACCAAAGGCTGCCACTGACGTACCCTCCGTCAATAATTATTGGTAAACGACGCACCCACGACGCACCTCTCCCGGGGGTAGTATAGTGCGTCTTACAACTGATAGGTGTATTAAGCTCATCAAGTCCAGGGCTGAAGTGACTGCATTTCAAGAATAATCCTGGACGTTTAGATCTATGATCTAATTCTGGTTACACATTAAAACTGGTTGTTCTAAAATCATTACTGAAATACCGATGATAATATTAATTTTGCGTTATCAAAGAGGGGATAACGAATTTATAACTTAGGAAAAACGCAATATATTTTGTATTGCGTAGTATAGTAGCTTCTGATTGGATTAATCACGTTAATCACGTTAATCACGTTATCACGTTATGGATTGATCAATCATTTGAGGGGTTGAACCATATTTAATACACTAGCAACCAAAAGTATTAGGACACTTGGTTATGGTGTCAAAATCATCCCATATATTTAATTTGGAGTGTAATATTTTACTACAAGTGTGAACAAATGTGTTGTTGAATCTCTTCTCATTAATAAATACATGTTTCCTACAACATCTGCTAATTCAATTCCATGGAATTGAAGAAAACATGCGCCTTCTTGAAATCCCCATACAGATTTCCCATTGGATATAACTCATGAATAGTTCATCAACCTCATTATACCCAATGTAATCCTATGGTGGGTAGTCTGACAATTTTGACTTCCTTTTATAAAGAACATTCTCAATTGTTTGTCAATGGATTTACTCAAGTAAAACTTATTCCAATACTGTCATTAGTCTTTAAACTATCACATTATATTGACACCTGATCTCTTCATTCATCTTCAAAATAAGATATTTGGGAGGGAAGTTTAGTTTCATTTTGACACCTTTACTTTCATATTTTAAATGGAAACCAACCAAATTCTCTGTACATTCTAATAACACCCACACCACATGACCTGGGCACACTATACTGTGCTATTATTTAAGCTATTTGATTCAAATTAACTAAATATACATGTATCAATGCAGAAAACCTTTTAAATAATAATGTCTAAAGTAGGAATATCATCCCAAATTTATTGTAACAAACTTTTAAGAACTTTCCATTAATTTTATAACCCTATAATACCAAAAAGCTAACACAGTAGTTCAATATATTCCCAGTGTTTTCTCTCAATTTGCAGCTTGCAAGGTGTCCTAATATATACTTTTGGTTGCTAGTGCATGTTTTAGGGGTTATCATTGGTGGATGGGTATAAGAAGATGATCATAGGTGTTGGGTTATGAGGGAGTTAGGAGATATTGTTTTGGTAGTTCCAGGTGTTTTGGGTTTCAAGTGGTTTGAGTATACATTTAGGATATTGGTCACTCATGAATGTAGTGAATGAGCACGAGGGTGGGTTGACAAAAATTGATATTTGGTGATTCCCAACGTCATTTAGGCGATTCCCAGTTAAATGTCCAGAGTAAATGCAGGTTGTGTTTGGCATAGATGTGTTGGTTAGGGGTGGTTTGTATACTGAGCACCCTTAACAACTGAGAACCCCAAACTCTGGTTCCCACTGAAATTCGAACATACTTATAGTTATGAGATATGTGAAATAGTCGTATAATTGTTATATTTCTTTTCTATTTACAAATATATTAAACAATGCTTAACATTTACATTCTTACATCAAATAGAATTAAGCTCTTATAAGTTTTGCGTTTTAAACTAACTTTGAGTAAACAAATAATCAAATCAAACAATCACATTCCACATCATGTACGGGATTACATATTGTTGGTGTCTTCATAGTGATAGTGCTCGTTTGCATTTACATCTAACATAATTCATTTTAACATAAAAACATATCATGTTATGGCATATAACATATAATATGGGGTCAAACTTTAAACTTGCTCCGATTTTAAAGTGGTTTGAGTATACATTTAGGATATTGGTCACTCATGAATGTAGTGAATGAGCACGAGGGTGTGTTGACAAAAATTGATATTTGGTGATTCCCAATGTCATTTAGGCGATTCCCAGTTAAATGTCCAGAGTAAATGCAGGTTGTGTTTGGCATAGATGTGTTGGTTAGGGGTGGTTTATATACTGAGCACCCTTAACAACTGAGAACCCCAAACTCTGGTACCCACTGAAATTCGAACATACTTATAGTTATGAGATATGTGAAATAGTCGTATAATTGTTATATTTCTTTTCTATTTACAAATATATTAAACAATGCTTAACATTTACATTCTTACATCAAATAGAATTAAGCTCTTATAAGTTTTGCGTTTCAAACTAAGTTTGAGTAAACAAATAATCAAATCAAACAATCACATTCCACATCATGTACGGGATTACATATTGTTGGTGTCTTCATAGTGATAGTGCTCGTTTGCATTTACATCTAACATAATTCATTTTAACATAAAAACATATCATGTTATGGCATATAACATATAATATGGGGTCAAACTTTAAACTTGCTCCGATTTTAAAAAAACAGTATCTCATATTATTCGTATGATCACAAGGATTCCAGAAATGGTGTTTTTTTACCACCAGGAATATTTTGTGTAGGTCAAAAGGTCAATGTATATTGATCTATATGGAACCTGACCTTTGAGCCCTTTATAAGGTACCGCATACACACTAGATGGTAACAGTCCACAGTACTATAATAATGTTTAAATGTTTATAGTTGGTTGTCAATTAAAATGATAAAAAATGAATTGTTGTGTGTGGTATTTTCTACATACAAACAGGCTTACATCTTTGTTACAATCACATTTTCAAAAAAATAAACATGATTTTTTTTTTTTTAAAGTAGCAGAATTGAAGTTTATTCCAATTTAAGTTAGTATGTGGTGAACCTCTTTCATAATCCATTCAGTTTTTTAATTGCTTATTTTGAATAATTAAAAACAATTGTTTAACTTTTTGCAAAAAACCTCTTCATGTGTCAAAACACTCAGGGGTTGGTGGTCGGTAAAACAAGGATGGCCACTAGCTTAATATATACTACGTACAGAAGACGTAAAAATATAAACTAAGTACGTACAGTATACATGTACATGTATGTAGTTTATATTTTGACACCGCTGAAATGATATTCATGAACAAGTATGTCAAAACACTCAGGGGGTGGTGGTCGGTGAGGTAAAAACAAGGATAGCCACTAGCTTAAACAATAGATATTGAACATTCTACACTCCTAAACTATTTTGTCAGTGTTATTGCGCTTTCTTCCGTTATATAATCATGAGATACTGTTCTCTGGAGAAAACAATGTAGAGTATACTCTGACATAATCATGTGATACTGTATCAATATCAATGTTATTTTACATGTTCTTCTACATAGAGTGGGTGCCAAATATATATGCAGCCAACTTTTGTTGAAATCGAACTATTTGCATTGGTGATTTTACATATTTATATTAAATATTTTGGCATGTGCGTCTCGTTAATGAGTTATTGAATTATGCAAAAAAGGACTACCCATTATAGAGCAATTTTGGCCATTACGTGTACTTGTCGGATACAAGCAAACCATGATGATATATTCTTCTTGAGGTTATGACACGTGATTCAAGAAGGGGGTGCTCATGTCAGAAGTCATCATAATCCAAGATGGCTGCTCCCATATAAAATTACGTGTTGCAAAAGGTAATAACATATATTCTTGATCACAGTCTTAATACAAGATGTATTATATCAGTGGAATTATCTTGCATGGATATGTTTTGTTGGTTAGCAAAAGGTGTTTTTTTAATCCAATATGGCGGCTACTGTGAAATTATGTTTAATTACTAAACAACGATTTTATGCGTGAAGTCCCAAAATAATATCGTACGATATAGCCTTTCATTTTTTTTAGTTTATTTTATGTTCATATACTAGATAAGGATATGTAACATGAAACCACAATATTAAAAGATGGCCGCTACCCAAAATGGTCGCTGCAATGACTATAACACTAATACGTTGATGAAATGTGTATTGAGATACAGTGTGACATTACGGTTCCGTTCCCTGTATATTCTGAGATTTTTTTGACCACGGGTATGCCCTGGTATCCGGGGTAATATATCATGACTTTCTTTGGCTGATTTATTTGATTTATTGCACCACGCCTGTGTATTTTCTAGCGCGGCTACTAGGATCGCTGGCCAAGCACTGCTGAAGGTCCCGCCGCGCCAGGGATTGTATCCTGGTTTTGTCCATAGTGGAAGAACTTGGTAATAATAATAATAATAATAATAATAATAATAATAATAATAATAATAATAATAATAATAATAATAATAATAATAATAATAATAATAATAATAATGGCATTTATAATGCGCCGTCAATCTAGGTAAAACTATTCCGAGGCGCAACATATAAAACAAAAATACAAATTAACATGAAAAATACATAAACAAGGATGATTTGCATATACATGTACATGTATATACAAAGAAATCAATTATAAACTGAGTCAAATAATCTTGTTTTTAACAAGTTCTTAAAAGAGTCAAGTGAATCACAGCAGAATCACATCACTTAAATTATAAGGTAGTGAGTTCCAGAGAGTTGGTGCAGCAACCGAAAATGCGCGATCTCCAAATGAAGAAGTACATGTAGTCCGTGGAACAACAAGTAAAAGTTTATCAGATGACCGGAGAGTACGTTTTGGATGATATGGAACAAGAAGATTAGCAATATAAGTTGGTGAAGTGCCATGCAAAGCTTTCCAAGTTAAAAGAAGAAGTTTGAAATGAATCCTTTCGCGAACAGGAAGCCAGTGGAGATCTTTCAAAATCGGAGTGATATGATCAAATTTCCTGGTCTTAGTGAGAATGCGAGCAGCTGCATTTTGAGCGAGTTGTAGTTTGTGAAGTAAGTGATCAGTGATGCCAAAAAGAAGAGAATTGCCATTGTCAATACGAGAAGTTATAACTAACTAGCATGGTATTAGTGGGGACTTTAGAAACGTAATTATTACAGTTGTTGCTGTTTTTCTTGTGTTAATGTTCATAAATGAATAATGTTCGCATTGTTTGCTGGTCGAACGAGTGAATTCTGACAGAAAATGTTCAAAGCTTACTCATATACAAGTTTTATTTAGATTCAATTAAATTGGATAATTTTCTGGGGGAAAGAAGCCCAAAGTCTTTTGAAAGTTGTTGCGTTGAGAAATTCACACTTTAACTTCAATTTGTCATTGGAATTAGTACTATTTCAAATTTGGTTAAAGTCAAAAGTTCAAAATTCGAAGAAAAAAAAGTCACAATATATTATCCCTGGATCAGATTTTAGTTTTAAAACGTAGCCCAATGTGGCTGAAAGTCACCGCGTGTGTCAATTCATGTGGCTAGATTGTAGACAGACTGCCTCAGGGTCTTCCCAGCGTGCGGTCAATGTGTTGAATTGATCAATTCTTGGGTGGATTTTTTTTTAGCCCAACACGCGACTTTTCAATGTTCTTGCGTTAAGAAACTCAATGTTTGAACTTGAATTTGTTTAAAAACTAGTGTCATTTCAGATTTTGTCAAATATAAAGTTCAAATTTAAACAAAAATACAATTATATAGCAGATTTTAGTTTAAAATGTAGCCCAATGGGGCTAAAGACCGACATACAATGCCAATAGCGGGAGTGTTGCAGTGTGGTTACAGCGAGTGCCTTCTCGGGTCGTCTAGACAGTTGATACAGGGTGTATCACCCCCCATTCACACCATGTTCACACCATGTTCACACCATGTTCACACACAAATACTAGCATGATAGCAATATGTCAGCCCCTGTCAGACCATGGTCAGACAATATCTGAAACTTGGCTCAAACTATACTGGACGATGGAACGTAGTGAAACTTTTTATTCTCAATATGATAATTAATATGATCCATTAGCTGCTAGCTCAACGTCATGGGAATTGCTTGCTTGGAGTTACAGGCCCTAACTTCACACCAAGACTAAATTTAGTAACAAATAGCTCAATCTACCAGACTATGCGAATGTACAGTTGCTCTTAAAGTTCCGTCTGTTGCGGTACCAGAATGCCAAATGACAGAATCAACCCAAACAATTTGGCTGATGCTTTGATTGAAGAACGACAGTGAACTAACATAACATCGTATGCCTCGTGGACTGGACACAGAGATGGCACTTGTGGCGAACAGTGAGAGATCCGTTAGATTCATCTGGGTGGACAGAGGGTTTCTCTTTCACTGAAAACCTAAATTGTTCAGCCTGACTAACTTAAAGCAAGTCCAGATGGTGCTCATTTTGACTAGCTTTTGCCTAGTCCAGCATTGCTGGACTAGCTGCACGTTAGTCGCTCGACTAGCTTGATGTTAGTCCGTCCTAAGCTGGACTAGTTTAGGCTAGTCGCTCGACTAGCTTTAAGTTAGTCCAGATGGTGTCCATTTTGACTAACGTAAGGTTAGTCCGGCTTTGCTCGACTAACGTAAGGATAGTCCAACTTAAACCATATACATTTGGAAAAACCCGCCTGACTCCAATTGTTCACGTTGCGAAGCAGTACTTGGTTTCGCCACGGGTCATTGGTCTGCTGTCTGTTCAATTGCACTCGTATTGACCATGTTGTTGGCGGGGCTGCTGGCTACAGTGTTAGCTGTAGTGGACTGGTCAGCCATGGCTGACCTGATAGCGTTCGAGATGCCCGCGCTACCGTCGTTCTTTACAGTTAGTTTTTTCCTACTCCGAGTCGTCATTCCAAACATAATGTAGCATAAATAGTCTACAGATGTTGGCAAACACTATGATGTACACAATATGACCACACAGTGAAATAACCACGGCAAATTACGTCTGGATTGGCTAGCAAAACCGGACCGGCGATGACGTACGTCTTATCTGCATGCCACCATTGATATTTTATCTCAGTGCCTTGACTAACCTAAAGCTAATCCAGCCAGCTTGACTAACCTAAAGCTAGTCAAGCCAGCTTGTCTAATAAGCTAGTCCAGCCACAGACTAGTCCAGCAGAACAAATCAAGCTAGTCAGGCTGGGCCGGACTAACCTTAAGCTAGTCAAGTCGGCCATAACCTATCCAGCAGGCTTGACTAACCTGCTCGACTAGTTTAAAGTTAGTCCAGCCTTTGTCTGACTAGTTTAAGTTTTCAGTGTTCTTACTATCCCATTGATAGTCAATATATGCATTTATTTGTTCCTTGACAATCTTGACAATCCCAGCTAGATATTGCAGTTATGCAGAACTTATGGTAAAGCTTATTCTTACCTCACGGATAGCGTTCGACATGATTGGGTAAAGAGGAGAACTTTAGTCCAAAGCCCTCTGAATGTTCCCCGCATTTATACGGATTGGGATACGACTTCGTCGGTCCAATCGTTATAAGGGCAAACGTATATTCTTGGAAAGCATATGGCGAGGGGAGGGCTACCATTCTTGTAACAAAGGTATTACTACATGTATGTTTATTATATATAATATTATTTCCATATTTTATGGAAAATTCAACATAGGAAAACAATAGACAAAGTTCATTTGTATTGCGGGATACATTTTGTCAACATTCAAATCGGACATATATCAAATGGGTAGATGGGGTAGTAACCGAACGAGACAACACGTTCCTACTCCAGGAAGTTTTGGATGGAAACAGACAACGGTGTTTTGAGTCCGGTTTGGTTAACTATCCCAAGGTGTCAGATAAAGAGTGTATGCAGTCTTACAAATCATGAACGTAGTGGCATTTGTAAATGTAAATGTGCCAAATAGTGAGAATTCAAGAATAAAGATGCTGTCATTGTACTGTCTCATTGTATTTAAAATAGGCAGCAGTTTCTTAGACCGGATGACTTGCCAGTTAATTGATAACTGTTTGCATTTATTGTGCGTATGATTAAGTGGATGAACCACAAATATCCCCAGAAATATCGGCAAAAAAAAGCTTTTTATAGCAAGCTTTAGCGGGATCACCGACCAATTTGAATTATATCTTCTTTGGCGGCCATATTGGATAATCACCATCTTCACATATCTTCTATCAATTAGAACACATCGACCACAACATTCCATTTGTCAAGAATTACTCTTTATATAAAATGTATTCTTGATATATACAATAACAGGTATCAAGCGGCCGCCTTTTTGAATTTTGCCGACCATATTGTAATTTTGATCAATATAGTGTTATTTGTATCACACTAGTACACTATTAACACTAATCAAATATTGTTCAATACATTTAAAAACTTAATGTGCAATATTTGGACGCCATTTTAAATTTCAGCCGTCATCTTAGGTTCCAATCATCTTCCAAATGAGCACCCCTTCCAAAATAAATTGTTTTGACCTAATAAAGATACGTGCAAACGTTAGTGCTTGTATCCGGTCTGTAAACGTAATTTTGTCAAGCGATTCCAATACCTATAATAGCGAGCTTACTGAAAATCATCTTGCAAAACAAAATGTAGGGATTAGTTTTTATACCATGTTGTTGGGTGATATGTAAATCAAATGAGTCTACGTAAGACTTACCTTGACTTTTCGATCGTTGATTGAGAATGTTTCTGTATAATAATCTACGGTAGACACAAATGTGTCTTGTTCTGTATATTTTTTCTCGTGAAACCAACGCCAAAGCGTTGTTTTTCCAACACCACTTTGGCCACATAAAATGACTTTATACGGCCCAGCCATTTTGAATACATATATTATTATTATTATTATCTGAGCGTACTTTGATCTCGTCACTTTAAAGGAGCATTAAGAGATGTCGTGGAGGCAGCGCCCTCAATTACAAAAATATATGATAAAAACTGGGATTTGTATATTTTTACAATTGTATTACATGTATGAACTTACACCTATAAGGATTATAAAAAGTCAGCCCTCTTTGTACAACAAAACTTCGATTCAAAAATGCTGGTAGAGCCGCAACCAGCATTTTACATGGTAAAGGGTGGTAATCCAACATATTATATAAAACTTTGTTTTAATCAAATTTTGCTCTTTTTTATTTCAGTAGAAACAACATTAATGGTAATTTTTAATCTTGAATTCTGAAGTAAATTAACTCAAATTAAAAAAAAACAATGTGACATTGTGTCCCTTAACCGATGACATGTACAGCTTTTCAAAAAAAGTGCGGAACAAAAGTTATGTTCGTTTCTTTGATCACTACGCAATATTTGTTTTTTATCTATCTATCTATCTATCTATCTATCTATCTATCTATCTATCTATCTATCTATCTATCTATCTATCTATCTATCTATCTATCTATCTATCTATCTATCTATCTATCTATCTATCTATCTATCTATCTATCTATCTATCCATCTATCTATCTATCTATCTATCTATCTATCTATCTATCTATCTATCTATCTATCTATCTATCTATCTATCTATCTATCTATCTATCCATCCATCCATCCATCCATCCATCCATCCATCCATCCATCCATCCATCCATCCATCCATCCATCCATCCATCCATCCATCCATCCATCCATCCATCCATCCATCCATCCATCCATCCATCCATCCATCCATCCATCCATCCATCCATCCATCCATCCATCCATCCATCCATCCATCCATCCATCCATCCATCCATCCATCCATCCATCCATCCATCCATCCATCCATCCATCCATCCATCCATCCATCCATCCATCCATCCATCCATCCATCCATCCATCCATCCATCCATCCATCCATCCATCCATCCATCCATCCATCCATCCATCCATCCATCCATCCATCCATCCATCCATCCATCAATCCATCCATCCATCCATCCATCCATCCATCCAACAATCCATCCATCCATCCATCCATCCATCCATCCATCCATTATCCATACTGCTAACGGGATAGATAAAATTAGTTTAATACAAAAAGCAACGGTGAAAGTTAAGATACTTCTAATATTTGAAACATAACAATTGCTACACGCATTCACCGATGCAATAGATGTACCGCTATTTGACACTTATTTCACCCAGTTTTCTATTTCACGTAAACTCGAACCTATGATGAGCGCGATGGACAAAAGCACATCTTTTGAAATCGATTCCTAGCGATTTCAGGCATCTGGGAACGAGAGTGGCGTATTATTTATGGATGTTAAGAAGTTATTTCATGACAGGGCGAAACGCTACATCGGCTTTTGTGTTGAGCGACCTTGGTCCGAAACACACATAGCTTCAAACAAAACACCCACTTAACCATCCCTGTGTCGATTATCTTTGGACTAATTAACAATGGTTTTGTAGCTGTGATACCGAACTACAATTATGCAATAGTTCATAAGACTGGCTTATATAATAGCAAAATTATGAGATAGGAGGTAGAACGTATTGAATGACCCTCGCCTCTATCTATCATGGAGAAGAAAAAATCCAGTCGGTAAAATCCGTAAATATCTCTTTTTTTTTATTTGGCCTAACAACAGTCGAATCATAAACTAAAAAATACAAAAGCCATATCACTTAGAATATAGACTAAAGTCTATAGTCTAAAATAACCGTATCGGCTCAAACTTACGATAACCAATGCATGTATCATTTGTACAACGATAACATGGTGAACATATTTTAATATAAAAGCCTAACGATTTGAATTATCAGAGCTATTGATCAACAAAAATTGTATACAAGTTCAAAAGTCTTAATGATAACAACTTATCATTCTAAATAAATACCATATAAACTGAGCAATTCAATAGACCAATACACCGTGTCCGTAACTCACATATCAGGGTGTATCTCAAAAAGGCGAATCTATTTTTGATTCGGGTGTTGCATTCAGGTTTTACGAACTGATAACATCACACACGAATATTACTTTGCATGTATGGCAATCTTGATCATGAAATCATCGCTGAAATGACTGTTCACATTTAGCTAATCACGTTTGTCGGTGATGTTTCATTACCCACATCTGAGGATAATTTCGTCGGCAAGATGTGGTTTGACGTGCAAGAACAACGTATTGGTGTGCAAGAACAATGTAATGCTGATATCGAACAACGGGCATTTGGTAAGCCTGCGCCTACACATTAAACATTGCCAATTCAAATTGACATATCTGTATCTTGTCCAAGGGACAATTAATAGAAATATAACATTACGCATGTATTGAAAACATGTGCAGCTGACAAATGTATAAACTATTTTTTTCGCATGGGACTTGAAAATTAGCCTTTTACCGTTGACAATCCTCCGTCAGACAAGATATCAAATCATTTTGAATAGGCAGGTTTTAGCAGTGGCTAGCTAGGTTGTTAATATATGGGGGAGGCTGTGCAAAAAAATAGACATGAACCGACTCGATAACCGACAGTGCCAATCTAAAAAACAGTTTTGGTTCTGCAACGGGCTGAAGCATTTGTATTCAAATGTATTAACTAATTGTTTCTTAAAGAGTGTTAGTAAACTATTAGTAACACCGTTATACTGATGTGCTTGTTAAAAATATCCGCGGAAACAAATTGGAAGCATATGTTGCTATAGGCAGCAGGTCTTGACTGTGCGATCACCTCAGAAGCACTTCGGAGTGGCGGCAATGTAATGGCAGATGTAATCCATAATTTCTGTGCAGAAGTTTACACGACTCTTATACCACCTAGCCAATGGACCACCAGTGTTATTGTTCCTTTGCCCAAGAAAGGAGACCTTTTATAGCCTCATGACCAATTACCGGGGAATTTCCCTCCTTTCGATTGCTGCTAAAGTATACAACAGGATCCTTCTAAATAGGATCCGTGACCAAGTTGGCTCTATCCTGAGGAACAACCAGGCAGGATTTCGACCAGGGAGAAGTTGTTCCCAACAAATTCACATACTCAGAAGGATCATGGAAGGTTTCCAAAACTATCAGCTCACCTTTGCGGTAACATTTATCGAATTAAAGAAAGCCTTTGATTCCATCAACAGAGAGGTAATGTTCTCAGTACTGCGACATTATGGAATTCCAGAAGCTGTAGTCAATGCTATAAGTGTGCTATACAACAACTCTAGAAACGCTGTAATGGTAGATGGAAACATTTCAGACCCATTTGATGTCTCCACGGGAGTTTTGCAGGGAGATGTTTTGGCTCCATTTCTATTTGTTGTATTGGTCGACTACCTACTAAAAAAAAAGGCCACATCAGGACTAGATTCGGAAGTCTTAACACATCCTCGTCGCTCCAGTCGTCATCAGGCCAAGTTGCTAAATGACTTAGATTTCGCTGATGACATTGCTTTGTTGGAATCTTCAATTCTGCGGGCACAGGCCCAGCTAGCCAGGACAGCGGTGGCAGCAGCCGACCTCGGCCTCGTCATTAGCACACCTAAGACAGAGTACATGACTATTAACTGCAACCCCATCCAACACTTCAAGTCTATGGTGATCCCATCAACCATGTGTCAGATTTCAGATATCTTGGCTCTATGATGGCATCTGGTTCAAGCGACCTTAAGAGAAGAAAGTCACTGGCTTGGTGTGCATTTTGGAAGCTGGAACGCCTGTGGAAGAGTCTCAAAATACCCATCTCAACTAAAGTGAAGTTGTTTAACAACACCTGCATTATTATTCTGTGCTATGGCTGCGAGTCATGGGTGATCTCTCATAGCCTAGGACATGTACGGTTTGACCTAGACACAATTGCAACATAAATGGTTTTTGTTGTAATTGTTTCAAAATGCCCTTCCATACATTATATTAAAAATCGATAAAATCTGAAGTTGGGGGGAAAATGCTAATTTGCATAACAATAATATAGGTACATTTAGCCATATTAGTCGGGTATATACAGGGGTTACCGTGCACCCCCACCACCCAGGACTCCCCCAAACCATCTTTCAAGACTCTTGTCATGGTCCAACACAAAATTAAGGATGTTACCGAAAAAAATCGTGTTATTCAAGATGGCGTCCAAAATGGCCGCCAAAACCGGTCAAATTTCATAAAATGACATAGCAATCAAAATGCGTGGTGAAAGTATAGTTTTAATAGTGGGATGTATGTATTAGACAACTAGAGACTCGTATCCAGTAGTTTTGCTTTGTTAACATACCAAAATCCAAGATGGCCGCCAAATATTGTAAAATTACATAAAATGGCATATCAACCAACATGAATGATCAGAGTATAGTTTTAACAATGGAAT
Organism: Ophiura sarsii; assembly: GCA_035610835.1. NCBI lineage: Eukaryota > Metazoa > Echinodermata > Ophiuroidea > Amphilepidida > Ophiuridae > Ophiura > Ophiura sarsii. The sequence continues at coordinate 13,252,743 of CM069442.1, read as the reverse complement.
GTATGTTAGACCACTAGAAACTAATATCCAATATGTTGGCTTTGTTAACATACCTGAAATCCAAAATGGCCGCCAACATGGCCCCAAATGGCTCTAAATATTGTGAAAATCCATAAAATGTGATGATATCAACCAAAATGTATGTATTAGACCACTAGTAATTCATATCCAGATTTGTTGCTTTGTAATCACATACTTACATTCCAAAATGGCTGCCATAATGGCCGTTGTCAATGTAAAAATAGTCTATAAGAGTGTATACTATTGCATCGCATTCCCCAATTACAATTTAGTTTTATGTTCTTAACTGCTAAGCTATTGCTTTTAGTTGTATAAGACCCCCCTCTGTGACAAATTTGATTCAGTATCACTTTCCAAAATGGCTTCCAAATGGTTGAAGTTGATGCTAAATGACCTATATAAATCAATTGTTTTGTATTGTAAATGACCATACTGTATAACACCAATACCCCAAATCTAATGGGACAACATCCACTATTAAGTCTTGGGCTGTTTATCTAGTTTGAGTATTTTATAAAATATCCGGATTGCTGCAAAAAGTTAAAATAACTTAAAAGCAGTATTAGTTTATTGTTTAAGTGTTACATTATTAATACATTATTATATCTATAGCTTTTAATCTACTCAGTAAACGTATTTGCATACTCTTTAAGTATATGACAAGGTATGATTGAATGGTATAGACTCCATTTTTACAATGTAATGTTATTAAGATGGCCATCATAATGACCATTAAAATTACCTCCATTTTGTCACTAAAATTCTCGCTTCAAATGGTCAAAATATTTACCAAGGTGGCCACCAATTGATCAAAATGTGGTCAGAAATAGCCGGTTAATTGCAGATATTATAACAGTAAGTAAAGGATATTGGATACTATCTCTGATTATTATGTTCATTGATAAATTCATACAACTCGCGATATATGGTTGGCCATAAATACTGGTTTGGCCAAATTGAACTGCTTGTTGATCCTATTGGATGGATATTTCAATTACTAAGGTAGGTTTTTCAAGTCAATAATTAACACCATAACATCACTGACCGATCTGCTGGGAAAGTTGGATACAGGTATTTAGTTTATAGTACTAGATGATGTCGAATCAGCTATTTCTGACCATATTAAGATCAATAGTTGCCACCTTGGTAATTGTTTTGACCATTTGGAGGTAGTTTTATTGCCCATTTGAGGTAATTTTAATTATATTGTCATTATGATGGCCATCTTAATAACAATATATATATATATATATATATATATATACATATACACGAGGGTGATTCAATAAGTTCTACCTCCTCTCTCATAACATCGCTGATATTAATGTCAGCCTCATGGCATTTCTCATGATTATAGCTCTGAATCATAGCTACACATTTATAGTAAATGCTAATTGATACCTATTTCCCTTTTGTCATGATGATTTCTGAATATAAGGCTATACAATCTTGTATAAATTAGATTGTAGGCAATATTATTCTTTGTAGCTTGAAAATAGTATAATATCGACTCGAATATGTATTTACACACCTTTAGCTACTGGAATACTGATATTCAGTCAAATGTTCGTTGTTACAAGCCAAGCCAGTGATGCCTCGAATGATAAATCTTCACATGATAGTAACTTTATCAGTGTTCCTTATATGCAACATTTAGAATAGTTAATCAGGTAGTCAGTGATGGAAAAATATATCTTCGAGAGACTTGAAATATATCCATTTAGTCTTGTATAATAAAGATCTCTTACTTCCTATAAAAACAAATATGATTCTTGTAGCGGTTCTCTATGGTAGGGTTAAAATTGATGGTTGCCCTGGTCTTGTTCTGGCTAATTGTAGGGTATTTTCCGCCAAGAAATCAGTCACTTGTATTGTTTAAAGTCTGTTCAAGAGATATTTGTAATTTAGAACGATTGAAATTGACCGATAGGCACATTTTGTCTCTTAGAGTTGGCCAAATCATATAAAGTTATGATGTAGGAGGTAGAACTTATTGAATGACCCTCGTATATATATAATTTGGTCATTTCTAATGTAACACTAATAATAAACTAATAATGCTTTTCATTTATTTTAACCTTTTGCAACCAATTGGATATTTTTAAATACTTAAAATTAGATATACAGCCCTAGGCTTTATCATAGAAATATAGCGAATGCTGTCCCATAGATTAAGGGGTATTAGTATTACATAGTCATATTAGTATGGGCATTTACAATATTTAAAAACAAAATTTAACATCAACTTAACCATCTGGCAGCCATTTTGAAAAGTCATACATAATCTAAAAGCAATAGCTTAGCAGTTTATAACATACTGTTTGGTGAATGTGCTGCAAAATTTGGAAAAGGCGCTATATAAATACTGATTATTATTATTATTATTATAATACTCTTATAGAGTATTTTTACAACGGCCAATTTGGCAGCCATCTTGATTTAAAGGTATGTCATTACAAAGCGAAAATACTGGATATGAGTTACTAGTGGTCTGAAACGTACATTCCACTGTTAAAACTATACTTTCATCGTACGTTTTGGTTGATATTATTCCATTTTATGGAATTTAACATTTTTGCAGCCATTTTGGGACCCATTTAATGGGGCCCGTTCTGGCAGCCATTTTATATGTTAAGTATGTAAACAAAGCAAACATACTTGACATGAGTTACTAGTGGTCTAATACTTACATCCCATTGTTACAACTATATTTTTATCATACATTTTGGTTGATATTGTGCAATTTTATGGAATTTTTACCATCATTTTGGCGGCCATTTTAGTGGCCATCTTGGATTTAGGTATGTTAACAAAGCAAAAATACAGGGTATTATTGTCTTAGGGGTTTAATAAATACATCCTACTATTAAAACTTTTCTTTCACCACGCATTTTGATTGTTATAATGTCATTTTATGAAATTTGACCAGTTATGGCGGCCATTTTGGACGCCATCTTGAATAACACGAAATCGTTTTTGTTAACATCCTGAATATGTTTTAGGACCATGAAAAGAGTCAAGAAAGTTGGTTTGGGGGAGTCCTGGGTGGTGGGGTTGCACGGTAACCCCTGTATATACCCGACTAATATGGCTAAATATACAATACATTGTTATGCAAATTAGCATTTTTTCCCCAACTTCAGATTTTATCGATTTTTAATATAATGTTCGGAAGAGCATTTTGAAACAATTACATCAAAAATGGTTTATGTTGCAATTTTGTCTAAGTACACCCCTTTTTTTGGTTACATGTCCTAGGCTATCAAGACATGGAAAATAAAATCAATGCCTTTGCCACCTCCTGCTACAGAATTATGCTGAATATTAGGCGGATTGACCACATCCCAAACACCAGCATCTACGCCATGACCAGCACTGAACCACTTATTCATTTGGTAAGGCTACGGCATTTGAGATTCCTGGGACACATCCTCCGGCTGCCAGAAGAAGCGCCTGCCAAAAGATATGCTCTATACTTACCAACGCATGGCAAAGGGAGACCAGGTCGACCACGCACTTTAAACCTTACATATATGTAAGACAATTATTGGGGGACAATGAAGGCGCAATCCAGGAAAAACAGATTGCCGCACTTGCTACCGATCGTCGTACATGGAGAAATCTTGTAGTCGCCTGCTCTGCAGCCGATGGATGATGATGACGTGGGGGTGGGGGGGGGGGGCGTAATATATTTACCATCGTGTTTGGTGGAAGTATTATTCTGGGATTTGAAAGTATTTATCATTTTACTGGGATGGGATGCATGAATGAACATTAATTATATCTATACAAAAAGTGAAGAGTGAAATATACAATCCAAGTCAGACGGGATATTATTTCCGACTTTTGTCCTTTCCTCAATTTTCGATACGATGTTCCCTATCAATAGAATATAATGGTCTTGGCTGGTTGTCAACTGTCAGATCGCATAGCATTTTGGCCTGTAATCATTTTGAACATTGAACCACTATACAACTTGCGACATTTTCCCGGGACATTTTACACTCAATTCTCACAGCCCTAGTGCACGTAGTACTGAAGCGATTAGAGATTGCACAGGACCCGCACGAAGCTGGAATCCTACTAAACAATTCTTATATTGTTTAAAATGCTAATTGCTTCATTGTTTTTAATTTTGAAAGATGTATGGGGATAAGCAACGCGTAAAAAATGTGATGCTTAAATAAACCCATACTAAATATATTTTTAACGACTTTGCCAAAACTGTAATAATCTAGTTAGTAGAGTCATAATCTTGGATTCTGTACCTTGGTTTCTTGGTAAATTTGTCAACTAGAAACATTCTAAAAGGAAATGAGCTCCCATGCATCTCTTAAAAGTGACGGGAACGTTCTTTTAAAGCGCAAATTCCAAAATGGCCGCCATGTACTGCTTACTCAAAAATCCTCCGCTACTGCACGGCTGTATTCATTGCTGTTTCTATATGACTTGGATTAGTGCATCCATGCACGCCAATTGAAGCAGCAACGTTACTTAAGCCACATTCCACAAAATGAATAGCCATACATTCAATTGATATGATTTTCCCGTCCAATTTAAAATGAGAATTATTTATGCAGCTTGAATTTTCCTCCGTGGTAATTATGTTAAGAAAATAAATTCCACTTTAGTAGAAAAATTTGAACACGGATGCTTTCCACCTTCGAGATTCAACATGCCACTTCGCACATTATTTAGATAATAATATTTTACATATTCTATCAAAGTCACATGTTGGTTGTCGAGGGGCGGGTCTATTATAGAGATTTATCATTGTCATGGAAAACTAAAAACTGAATGCAATATTTGTTGACATTTCAAAGTATGTTTATTAATTGTTTGTATATATTCTCAAAGTTTATTTACTTTTTCGACTTAAATATGACTAAATTTAAACTCATGCATGTGTCATTTTGAGAGACCTTGGGATTTTGGGCCGATTCACATTCAAAATCATAGATGTCCTTTATTTCATGTAGTACCCGTATTTACAATGTAATACCGGGCTTTTCAAACCTGCCATGCCCAGTATTACAGGTGCGAGCTAGACATATCATACGTTTGCTACAAAAGCTACACTTACACTTACACTTAAGGTATGATGGAAAAATTAGTTTAGGCTTTTAGCCTTTACGATTCCATATCCTGATTTGTTCCAGTGTTTATCAAGTCTATTTTTAAATGCATTTACTGTCTTAACGTTGACTACATCTGTAGGTAGCTCGTTCCATTGGCTGATTACTCTCATCGTGAAGAAGTATTTCCTGCAGTTGAGGTTCTTGACAAGTGCGGGCTTGTAGACTTTCATTTGATGTCCTCTCGTGGTGTGGGTTGCTTGAGCCAATGTGAAGAAGTCTGATTGGTCTACTTTGTCGAGCTCTTTCAAAATCTTGAATGTTTCGATAAGGTCCCCTCTGATTCTGCGCTTCTCAAGAGATATGATGCCTAGGCTTTTCATTCTGTTTTCCTATGTTAGGTGTCTCAGCTGGGGTACCATCTTGGTTGCTCTCCTTTATATTCTTTCCATGGCAATTGATGTCCTTTCTAAGGTATGGGCACCAGGCTTGGACGCAGTATTCTAGATTCTAGTATTCTCTTCACTACACGTAGGCAGTTCATGGCTCTAACTGCTGCTTTCGCACACTGCTTGCTGGGTTTACAATCCTGAGTAAACAGTACTCCCAAGTCCTTTTCTTCCATGGTTTTGTCTAGCTGTGTGTTGTTTAATTGGTAGCTGGCTCCGGTGTTATTGTGGCCCAGATGCATTTTTTTTACAGTTCTTAGCGTTGAACCGTAACAACCATTTGTCTGACCAGGACTGGAGGAGATCAAGATCTTCTTGTAGTTTGAGTCTGTCTTCGTCGTCATTGATATTGCGGTATAACTTGGTGTCGTCTGCAAACATTAATATGTCCGAGCTTATGATGTCTGGTAGGTAATTTATGAAGAGTACAAATAACAGTGGTCCTAACACAGAGCCTTGAGGAACGCCGCTGAGGACGTCTGCCCATTCCGAGTCTGTGCCCCTGACACTCACTTTCTGTTTCCTGTTGGTAAGGAACTCTTCTATCCAGTGAAGTAGATTTCCTCCTATGCCATAAGCTTGTAGTTTATTTATAAGTCTTCTATGTGGTACTGTGTCGAATGCTTTCGCAAAGTCCAAGTAGGTGATATCAATCCCGCTTCCTGCATCTAGTCCGGCTGTTATTTTCTCTAAACTGGTGAGAAGATTTATGAGGCAAGATCTATCTTTCATGAAACCATGCTGCTTAGTTGATAGTAATTCTTGTTTCTCTAGGAAGTTCATCATCTCGTCCTTTATAAGTGATTCCAGCACTTTACATGGTACCGAGGTGAGACTGACAGGCCTGTAGTTCTCAGCCTTCATTCTTGAACCTTTTTTGAAGATGGGTGTCACTCTTGCTTTCTTCCAGTATTCAGGTAGCTTTCCTTCTTTCAGCGATGTTTTGAAGATTTGGTGGAGTGGTTCTGAGAGCTCTTCTGCACACTCTCTAAGGACATTTGGATGGACACCGTCCATGCCTGGTGATTTATCAGGTTTGAGTTCCCGTAACTTCTTGGCTACATCTTCTGTTGTAAAATTTGTTTCTTCAATACGTTGGTCTCCTTTGGTCATTGTTTCAAGCGTGGGGGTTTCACCAGCTTCTTCCTTTGTGAATACAGACTTGAAGAAATTACTGAGGATGTCTGCGGCTTCTTTATCTGTGTCTGTCAGGTTTCCATCCTCGTTTTCAAGTTGAGATATTCCAGATTTCACTTTCTGCTTGTCTCTCATGTATTTGTACAGTGGTTTAGGGTTGGTTTGGTAACTTTCTTTAACAGTGTACAACTTGGCAAATGGGTGGCTCTTTACATCACATCGGGAGTTGGGTGATCACTGGTCAGCTTCGGTATTTCTTAAATAAAACAACCCAACCTTCCTCGCGCTTTCATCTGTCTACTTCACTAATTGAGCCGTCGACAGTACTTCAATAGTTTTATTGTTAACGCCCGATAAGTAGAGAGGCGGCTCCAGCGGGGTGTTAATCGCCGATCTTTTTCCAATGCTAATAGTAGAAAAAATCGCGCTTCTATCGCGCTTTCCCCGCGCTTACATCGGTAGAAAGAAAGGACAACGACCCTAATCGATTATTGTTATTTGTATATATTTCTTTATATTTATTTCTGCTTCCTGTTTAAATTCTTAATAAATAAAACAGATTGATAGCCACTGTATTTGATATTTATTGTATATTACTGATTGATATTAATTTTTGTTTATATTTATCTATTTTATGTTATCTATTTTCTTCTACAGAGATTGGAAGCTTCCTTCTAACAGCATTAAAAGACAACACTTCAAAGGAACTTGTGCTCAAATATATACAAACAAACATCACAGAAGATATACAATGTCTCATGTTTCCTGCACCAGCACCTGACAGACGCCAATACTATACGGACGTCAATAATAACTTACACGAGATAGGGAAACAGTTACTACCGGCTGCGTGTGCACGAGGAGATAAAGACATAGTATCTGAACTGCTTCAACGTGATGCAGATCCACATGCGACGAGAGGAGATCAGGCAAGTGAAACCGTATATATACAGAATTGTAGGCTTAAATTAAGCTTTTGAATATGGGTAAATCGTATTGGCTATACTGACTGAGTGTACGTAACATGTACACGTCGTCCTAATGCACCAACTTGGCGTAACGTATTAATGGGAATAAGCTACCTCGCTAGTTTTATGCTCTAACTGCAGTTTAAATTACGAGCGATGTAATTTTGAGAGCAAGGCTTGAGAGTAAGAACAATGTGGGAGTATTAAATTGATACGGTTGCAGTTATTTTCAAAACATTCAAACTAGAATCTAGCAAGATACATTTTTATATATTTGATTTTTTTCCCAATTTCCTTAAATGTTTCGGAATATATTTTTAATTGAATGATGTGAAGTGTATTATTTAATACATCGTATTTTATTGAAACAGGGGACTCCATTGGAAATGGCTACTAGAAGAGGTCATGTCGATATAATCGACTTATTGGTCAAATTTGAAAAAGGTAAATTATTTACCCTGTATATACCAAGTGTGTTGTTCTTGTTTCTTGTTTCTTGTTTCTTGTTCTTGTTCTTGTTCTTGTTCTTGTTCTTGTTCTTGTTCTTGTTCTTGTTCTTGTTCTTGTTCTTGTTCTTGTTCTTGTTCTTGTTCTTGTTCTTGTTCTTGTTCTTGTTCTTGTTCTTGTTCTTGTTCTTGTTCTTGTTCTTGTTCTTGTTCTTGTTCTTGTTCTTGTTCTTGTTCTTGTTCTTGTTCTTGTTCTTGTTCTTGTTATTGTTCTTGTTCTTGTTCTTGTTCTTGTTCTTGTTCTTGTTCTTGTTCTTGTTCTTGTTCTTGTTCTTGTTCTTGTTCTTGTTCTTGTTCTTGTTCTTGTTCTTGTTCTTGTTCTTGTTCTTGTTCTTGTTCTTGTTCTTGTTCTTGTTCTTGTTCTTGTTCTTGTTCTTGTTATACTCCACTATTAAAGGTGTATGTTCCGATCACTTTTTTGGGGCTATGATTTTTTTTTGCACATCAAGATATTTTGATATCAGAAGAATCCCCATATTTTTCTCATTATGTCTGTAAAATCTTAGGGCTAGTAATGTTCCATTTAGAAATTATAGGCTAAAATGTAGTGAATAACTGCCAAAGTTGTTTAATCAACAGCCAGTTTGTACATGGTTTGTGTTATACTCAATGCGCAAATTTGGTGTGACATTGTGCTTCTAAAATATGAACCATTGGAGTCATGCAACTCAAACTTTGGAATTTCCATCCATGTCAAAGAGAAAACATCAAGTTGAAAATCGGGCCAGCATTCAGAACATCTACCTTTAAATGAAATTTAATACAGGAGTATATCGTTTTTGTTCCTTTGGACCGACTATCATATTCGAATTAATCGAAAAATAATCGTCCTATTCTAACAAGAATCGGCACACGGTTTGTTTTCTTGACAAACGTCACGACATCGCTTTCCGGAAAGGATTACGCGCGGGCATTTTTTCTACCATGGATATTGCTTATCTCAGCTTATCTCTTATTACCTCCCCAACTAAACTATATAGTAGAACGTGTAAAATAACATGGGATATTAATACAGTGTCACATGATTAGTAGCATGCAATAACACTGACAAAATAGTTTAAGAATCAAGGATATCCCAAACTTAATGTTTAAGCTATTACCATCCGTGTTTTTACCTCCCCGACCACCAACCCCATGAGTGTTTTGACATACACTTTTTCATGAATATCATTTCAGCGGTGTCAAAAATAGAAACACTTTCCATGAGATACTGTACTCTTGAGAGTATACTCTGACATAATACTAATCATGTCATACCGTAATAATATCACATGTTATTTTATATTTTCTACTACCCCAGCCAACACGAATGCATGTGCTCTATGTGGGCCCTTTATGGGCCACTTTTGGGGTCTCCATATTGGCGGCCCACATGGGACCCTTACTATTTTGGCTACTTTGTTCGAAAGGAGCCCGTGCGAGTTGGCCCCTATGGGTCCAATCTGGGCAGGCCCACACGGGACCCTTGCTAGTTTGGTCACTTTGTCCGAAAGGGGCCCATGCGAGTTGCCCCCATGGGTTCAATGTGAAATTTGCCTTGGTTAAATTAGGGCCAAATCAGGGTTTTAAATGGGGTTGCCCTTATGGGCAGCCTATAATTAGTATGTAAATGATGATTGAATTATTTACATACCCGAATAAATGACTGGCAATTGGAAGAACAATTCAGTCATTTGGCTTTTTATTAACATTCTCCAACAAAATTGTTTATGTGTACAGTTTTGTGTGAAGTAATGTTCTTACTTGCCATTACATTATGAAATAGTGCATGGTGTGGATCGTCTCATTTATCAAAAATTATAAATATGCAATCCATAGTGTTACAAAACCAATAAAACCAAGCTCAGTGCGCATGCGTAGAATTGCCCTGATGTAACACATGTGGGTCCCATGTGGTCAGCCCATATGGGACCCTGATATGTTTACCCAAACGTAGCTCATTATGAGCCTTGTAAAACCCATATGAGACCCATGTGGTCAGCCAATATAGGACCGTGATAGGTTGACCCAAATGTAGCCCATTATGGCCCTTGTAAAACCCATGTTGGACCCATGTGGTCAGCCTATATGGGACCCTAATAGGTTTACCCGAACGTAGCCCAATATGGCCCATGTAAAACCCACATAGGGCCATGCGGTCAGCATATATGGGACCCTGATAGGTTTACCCAAACCTAGCCCATTATGGCCCTTGTAAAACCGATATTGGACCCATGTGGTCAACCCGCACATAACCCTTGCCTTCATTAGCCCTGATTAACCACATGTAGCCCGTATATGGGCCCTGTGGATCTGTGCTAGCTGGGACACAGATTAGGATTTAGGTGCCCTCCCCCCATTGAAAACAATGGGAAAATACTCAAAAACAGATTGAGCTAGTGCATTGACATTTGGCACACTGGTACTGGTTGATGATTACAATATCTTGAATTCATGTGCCACTCGGTAAATTTTGACCGTTTCCATGGCAACGGGAGATCTTTTTTCAAAAAATACACAATTTCACTAGTCTCCATGGAAAACATGAACGAAGAAAAATCTGATGAATTCATAGAAATATGCATCATACATGTACATGTTGAACATATCTACAATGTTAGCAAAAAGTGTTCGTACACTTTGTAGGTGAAATTTAAAGTGTTCCCCCTTCCCCCCTGATCAATGTTGAATCCCACAATTTGACTACCATCAGCACTGGGCCTCGCTCATTTAGCGCGTTGTATTATCTCTACCTTTATTTTCAATGTCGTCGGTTCGAATCTTACAGCCGTCTATAGTATATATTCATTTCTTCAATATATAGTTTAATTATATTACACACATATTTATTGCATTCATTTTTCAACGTTCAATTTTGTATTGATGCCTTTCCGATCTCTCTTTATTTAGTTATATATTATGTTCTTTAATTCCTTCCTTCCCTTATATCCTGATCCATTTTCGATTGTCGTCACGAGCAGCTTATAACCCTATCCGTGACTGTCTCACTGTCTCACTATTTCACGTTCTCACTCGCTCACTCACGGCCTTTAATATACGTGTTGCCTATGGTGGTTGATTTGCGCCCAATGAGCCCATAAAGTTGAATTACACGATCTAATCAGTCAACATTGTCCACAACCGGGAAATCCGATTTCTCGAAATGACGGCAATTAAAGTATTGATTGATTGATTGATTGATTGATTGATTGATTGATTGATTGATTGATTGATTGATTGATTGATTGATTGATTGATTTATTGATTGATTGATTGATTGATTGATTGATTGATTGATTGATTGATTGATTGATTGATTGATTGATTGATTGATTGATTGATTGATTGATTGATTGATTGATTGATTGATTGATTGATTGATTGATTGATTGATTGATTGATTGATTGATTGATTGATTATTGATTGATTATTGATTGATTGATTATTGATTGATTGATTGATTGATTGATTGATTGATTGATTGATTGATTGATTGATTGATTGATTGATTGATTGATTGATTGATTGATTGATTGATTGATTGATTGATTGATTGATTGATTGATGGATGGATGATTGATTGATTGATTGATTGATTGATTGATTGATTGATTGATTGATTGATTGATTGATTGATTGATTGATTGATTGATTGATTGATTGATTGATTGATTGATTGATTGATTGATTGATTGATTGATTGATTGATACTAGTGGTGTAACACATACATCCCATCGTTAATATTATATTCTTATCATACATTTCGGTTGATACTATGCTATGTCAAGGGTTTTTGACCAATTTTGACCATTAATTTGGTGGCCATTTTGGTTTTAAAGTATGTTAACAAATCAAAAATACTAGATATTGGTTTTTAATGGTCTAACACATACATCCAATTGTTAACACTGTACTATAATCATACATGGATTGTTATTAGTAATTAGTAATTGACTCGTCTCGTTTACAATGTTTACTGTGTCAGCCCGCAGAATTATTTACGTAGCCATTGCAGGTACATTTCATTGCACGTGTATTGCTTTTGCATTTAAGTGGATAAGGGATACTATACTAAGATAACTTGATTATATAGGTCTAGCACTTGAATACAATATTCCTATAATTATGTCTATCACAAGGTCTAATAATGAATAAACTTAATTTGTCTAAAGCACTTCATGCTCATCATTTTTTTCATTGGTATAATATTACAATATTTGGACTTGTCTCGTTTATCGAGCTCGTTTTCTGTTCGGCCCTCAGAATTAGCTACCCTGATAGCACACTGAAGTCGGCCCAACGTCGGGGAATGGTAGTCGACGTCGGGGAAAGGTCGGCGTCCTTATCTTGAAGTCGGCTGGACGTCTGGTGGACGGTTTGAAAAGGACGTCCACATTAAGACGTCATATGGACGTTGAGCCGACGTTGCAAAAATACACTGAAAGTCTCGTCGGGGTACTGACGTTTTGCCGACGTCGGAACTACGTCCAACGATAGGTTAACTTGCTATACGTATTTTTTTTGTAAAGACAAATATTCAATAATTCAAAATTGTAATAATTTTGTCGCCTACATAATTGAGAAAGATATAATTATAATAAATAAATTACTGATGATTTATATAATCATTGTTTACATCTGCAACTATTTTAAGATCAAATTGATGATTGAATAAATATTAAAATTAACGAATTACGCGTATCAAATCATACACTCACTTTATACAGTAATATACCACGTGCAGTTGGTCGCCATTTTATAGACACGTTAGCGATACTGGCGTGTTGTTCTCAAATGAATTGAAGGAATTATATGTCAATTCAGCGAAGATGATTGTATTTGATGGTAGAATTTGATGGGGAAATAATGCAGCATCGCAATATATTCAACACATGAAGTGCATTTATGATGTTGCATGGGATACCCACGATTTCCGGTGTGTTATATTCTATTTTATCAGAAATCGTGGTTATTTATTGTACATCGTGATTTTTCAGCATACGCCAACACTGCATACCTATTATAGATGTCATTGGAATTGAAAAAGTTGCAAGTCATCAGATAATGAGTAATGAATCGTGAGGAATAGCTGAGAATCATCCAAGGAGATTTGTTTCGGTATGTTTTCTTTGCATCAAAATAGATTCTGAATAGATGGGAATAATCAAAAGAGATGAGATTTGTTTCGGTGCGGTACGGCAGAACGGTCGGCAATTAGTCGGAGATGGTTCAACTGACCATAGCTAAAGTCGGCAGAAAGTCGGTAATTAGTCTGAGAATTGTTCAACTGATTTTTTTAGTATATTTATAGTGTCGATTTATACGTGTACGTTTTCTTTTGTGTCAAAATAACCGTAGGAAAAGTCGGCCCGAAGTCGGCAATAAGTCGGAAGTACGTCCAACGGACCGCGGCTTAGCGTAGCTTGAAACCGTAGGAAAAAAGTCGGCCCGAAGTCGGCAATTAGTCTGAGGTACGTCCAACGGACCGCGGCCTGACGTTGCTTATATATGGTCGGGCCGACGGTGCATTGCAGTCGGCAGGTCGGCGTCAGCTGGAAGTCGGCCCGACGTCAGCACAACCTCCATTGGACGTCGTCGGCCCGACGTAGGCCGCGTGAGCAGCCGACTGTCGAGCCAACGTCCGGCCGACTTCAACTGCCGACTATATCGCGACGTCGGGCCGACTTCAGTGTGCTATCAGGGTAGTCATTTAACAGGTACATTTGTGCAATGTATGTGCTTTGCCTTAGCATGTAAATGGATAAAAGGAGACTAGGATAACTTGAATCATGGTTGATTAGATAGTTCAAGCACTTACAATACATGGTACATTATTTGTTTATGTCTATCACAAGGACAATGTATAATGTCTTAACTTATTTGATCGTCTATATCAGCAGAAAGGGGCACATTTTATTCAAAGAAACAAAGAAAAATGAAAAGAAAAATGCAAGGCAACGTCATTTTATCTTCATTTCTGTATACTCCTTTGGTTTCGGATTTGATCAATGTTCTAGGGTAGCAGAAATAGTATACAATTTGGTATATCTGGTCAACACGTTTTTACACAGGCCTATACATTACACATTTTAATCGGGTGTTTGGAACCCGCAGCAGGTGGTAGGAATGACTATCGCCATTGTGGCTTGGCGTGGTATTATGATCGAGCTCCTTTGGAGCATTGGCGCTCACTCCCCCCCCCCCCCCCCCCCCCCAATGAGTGCCTACATTAGGCCATCATAATGATGTAGTCCTAAATTCTCGGGATCTGTATGAAGTAATTTTG